>VZTU01023890.1:98782-118144 GCA_013400835.1 Zapornia atra
GGGGGGAGACGCTCGGGAGGGGAACGGCCGGGGCGCGGGGTAGGAGGGCCGGGGTCTCGGGGGAAGCGCGGCGGTGCGGGCGGTGGGCGCTACCTGTGCGGTGCCGCTGCCTCGCCAGGCCTGTGGCGCGCAGCGGGGCTCCTGCCTTGGCACCCCCATGCAGCCCGACCTATCCCGGCTTGTTTCCGTGCGAAATGACTTGCACATTCGTTCCTGAAAACCGAAATAACCGAAAATAAGCACTTCTTCTTCTCCTGTCTGTGGTGGGTTTTTTTTAAAAAGATTTATGTTTGGGTCTTTTTTAACACTTGTAGCCCGAGGCTGTAGGGTTGGTTCCAGGTCGGCAGGCAGTGAAACCCAGGGTGCCTGCTGAGGAAGCTCTGCTCCCGAACTTTGTTTATATGCTATTGCATATCCTAAGGACAAGCCAAGTCTGGTACCTCATTACTTTACGGATTGAGTTCGATCTTCTGACACATGTACAGAGGAAGTAAAAACGAAACACCTAGATTCCCTGAAGCGAAGCACAACTGCATGAGGAAGGGAGGTGCTGTTTGTGGTGGAATGGGGCAGGTCCAGCCTTCTGCAACAGGATGACTTGGAACTGGCCGAGATGAGTAAAAGTTATGCCTGTGAAGAGACATTTGCAGTATTTCTCTCTTTCTCTTTTTTTTTTCTTTCCTGAGCTAAAACCAATGAAGAAAAAATTCAAGAAGAAATAACATGCTTAATATATTCAGAGGTTGAATAGATGTTAGGTTCCAGTTTTGGAAGGAAATTAAATAAAAAGATTGTGCTGATGCGATGACAAGTTTCAAGTTAAACCTTGTACCCTTGAAACCTTGAAGGACATCTTGGTGTTTGTGACAAAAGAGAAATTTCTATGTTTCTCTTCTTATACATCTTGTTACATATTCCACCTTGTCAAGGTTGGTTTCATTGTAGCATTTTAAGGTCTACTTTCTCTAAGAGTAATTCATGGAAGATTTATGTAAGGAACTGGTGGAACAGCTTCTTTGAAGTGATTAAGTGTCATTGAGTACACCTTGAAATTATACAAATGTCTATTGTTCAGGCACCCATTTTGCAACATCACAGCAGTATCTTTCTCCTTAAGCAAATTTATGAAACTATTTTCCAAGGAAGCCTGTTGGTGTTTCTTACATGATATTTTTGAAAGCAAGCCGGTAACCTCAAGAACACTCAAGTATGTTTTCCAATCAGTAGTTTACATTAGATAAGATCTTGTGTGTGTGTCAGCCCTAAAGTGTCTTGTCATAATAACTTTAAATGTAGCTTTGTGTGTTGTAGGCTTGGGCAATTATTTTAAGAAAAGGTGCGGGCATCAAACATTAGAATTTGAGGCAGAGGATGCTGTTTTGTGTGTGGAGTTGTTTGTTTGGGTATTTTTAAATCCAGTTGTTTGTTTGTTTATCCCTAGACTGTTTATCATGTTAAATCTAAAGATAACTTTAAGATGACATTGTCTCTAATGTGGACGTGCCCTTTCGCTGTGTTTCTTTTAACTTTAGGATTTGTTTAAAGAGTACAGGCTCTTGTATGGACTTGAGAGCATTGGTACAGTCACAGGAGAAATATTGTCAGCGTGGTGATAGTGTTTTAAAAGAAGAGCTTACTTGTACAAAATCCAGTAATTGCAAGCTGGAACTAGTAGTGTGTGTCAAGTAAGAAGTTGAGCAGTATTGCATTTTATACATTTGAGATGAGAGAGGGATTGTTTATGTCATGGAATTTTTGAATCTTGAAGCTAAGGGTAGTAGCTTGTAAGGTGAAGTAGTAGTCTTGTAAGGTGAAGGCCAGGGTGAGAGGCTTGTTCTGGTGGTCACTGCTTCAAACCTCTTCAAGGAGGGTTTGTTAGTTCTGTATGTGTTACTGCTGAGGAATGGACAGGGATCGGGGTGGTCTCCTTACAAACTGGAGTCATTTGTTATTTTCTCATTTTTGAGTAATACCCACTGGCTTTCAAGAGTGTCCTAGTGTTTCAAGATGGAAGGACTGGGTACTTGCAGTGCTGGTACATGCACTGTTGGAAGGTTTGGTAGTTCTCTGTGATAGGCCGTAGGAGGAAACGCTTCAAGAATGTGCTGTTCAGAGGGATATTGGTGCTTCAGAAAAGCTTTTGAAGTATGTTACAGTTACCGTCAAAGGTACTTGCTTTTGTTGATGTCTTAAGCAGTAAAAGGTTCTAATTTATTAGCAAGCAATGTGTTCCCAAATGAAGAGCAGTAACATCAGATGTTACTCCACTTGTATGAAAGCATAATAGCAATTTTTCTAGCACATTGGTAATAAGTATCTAAATGTTTGTTTAGAGACTAACACAGTAGTATTCTGGCCTCTGAATGGGGTGCAGTGCTTCCTTAAACAAATGCCTGTTTAAATTACCTTAGCTCTTGAACTTCCTTAGGATTCCTCACCCTCAGGTCTTGTATTTGCATACCTGTGTGTGCCAGTACACTACTTCTAGGCTATTTGCTAATGCAATAGCTAAAATATATGAAACAGCTAAGTAAGCAGGACACAATGCTGTCTGTTAAAATCTTCAATAAAGTCAGGTAATCAATGCCTGTTAATAAAACAGGGTTTGATATATACTCGTAGGTAACTAAGTGTTAAATGTAAGAATATGCAGTACTTTATACCATTTAAACTCATTAAAACAGTGAGCACTGTCAGGGAGCATAGGTGACACAGATCCCAAAGGAAAGTTGTGTGCTTTCAGGCCATCAGCAATTTCACTTAACAGGTCTTGGTCTGATGATTATTAGTGGACCCTTTTATGTTCTAAATTAAAATCACCCAAGTTTGATAATTACTGTTATTTAATACTAGTTAAAATATGTCTGTATGGTTCAGAGTATCATGTCTTGCTTTTGTAGACTGTTTGTCAGGCCAGGTCTCGCTGCATTTTGGTGTGGTTGCAGGATTTGCTGACATAGTTGAATTAGCAAGATCAAAGCTTGCTGGCAGGAAAACTGGGCTGGCTTATGCTTCGATGGTGTTAGAAGCTTGCTCAGAATAGATACTTACTAATGTGTTAAAGCTATATAACATACTTAAAATTCAGTGATACTGCTTCTTCACTATGCTTTCTGTTGAAGGGAGGTTGCAGCCTTTTCAGTGGTGGATGTTTTCCCCTTTTACATTTTGAGGAACACAGAGTTTTGTTTGAAAGTATGCTGCGCTAAATTTAGAAAGAAAAAGAACGTTGTAATGCTTGAGTGGATTTCATAAGGTTTGAGCACACTTATGAGTGGTTGTAGCATCATCTGTGATGATCTGAAATGGTTTTGTTTCCTAAATATTTATGTTTAGAAAAGCAGCTAGTCTTACAAAGAAGTCTTTTTAGCCTGATCTTTCTCAGGTGTGCTCTATTCTTGGAGCTTGCATTTTGCAGTGAATTAATGGCACTTGAATGTACAGCATCCTTGAAACAAATGATGCACTGAAGATCTCAAAAAGGCAGTTTTACTCCTTTAAATTTGATTTCCTCACATATTAATAAAGAATGTAGTGGCATAATTTGACACTTAAATTCCCATAGCAATGCTGTCAAGCTGCGTTACATGTAATTAAGAACTTGATAACTGTAATCATTCTCCTCCCTTTCCCTTCATACTTCATGTAAAAAACCCCACCCCAGGTTAATTGGTGTCTTTATATTGTGAGGTTTTATTGTTGCACAGGACAGTAATTGCTATTGTAAAAAGCCTTTGTTTCTTATGTAGTAGACACTGGAATTTTGCTCTAAACCATGTTTGAAAATGAGAGACCTGAGACTAAGAAATTTGAGAACACAGAGAAATACAGTGTTTTTTATTTTTAATCTTTTAAATAATAAGTATTACTATTGCTAAACTCTAAACAAAGTGACCAGGGAGATCCTGGTAAGAGATGTTGCTGAAACTTCCTGATGCTTTCCCTTTCTAGACTTGTGTGTTGTCCTGAATGAACAAAAAAGGAAATGCAATACTGTAGCTGTTCTGTCTGTGCTCTGGCACTTCTTGAAACAGATCTCCCTGTCTTCAGCAGCATGCATACCCCAAGAATTCTTCCCTTCAGCACTCTGCTTGGTCTGTGTTCAAGACTAGAGGAAGTAGGCAAGTGGAATGAGTTGATTGCTGCAGTGAATTTTAAGTTTAGTAAGACCAGTGTGTGCACTTTTGGTGCACTTTTTGTACTGTAGCAGAATAAAAGAGTAATTGGTTACACATCTGCTCTTTACTGTTCCTCTGATGAAATATTTCCTGTGACTGAATACATGGTAACATCTGTTACAGAAAGATAGCTGACAGAAGTTTAATTTAACCCACTGTAAAATACTCCCTGAGTTTAATTAACATAATTGAAATACCAAAGCATCTTTGCATTCAGAAAGCAGTAATCACCTATGGTCTAGATGTTTTCTAGGACACGTTTTTCTCCCCTACTTCTGCTGATTGACTTTGTCAAAAATTCATTTTGTACCTTTGACAGATCGTTGTGTGAAGGAAGCTATGCAATCCTAGCACTTTGCAAAATGAATGAGCAGAAAGCTCAGCGTGTCTCGTAAGCTCACTTTTTAATAATACACTGCTTGTGAACTGCCACCTGTATGGAAGATAGTTTAGTAATAGAACACTTTGCTCCCTTTTCTGTTAGGGTGTTGGTTTTTTTTGTTTGGTTTTGGTTTGGTGTCTTGTTTGGGGTTTTTTTTGTTGTTGTTGTTGGGTTTGTCCTCTGTTTTTCTTGGAAAGTACTTTTAGTTAGTTTTTTTACACTCTCAATCACTAATTTTTAGTTTTTGTGAATTCAGCTTTGATTCAGGAAATGTGTCCCGTAGTTCTGGTGATTTTTCATCCTACTTGTAGAATTACTAACTAGAAGGAAAGTTAATTTATCTTTTCAGAACCCACTTGTAACACTTGAAAGTTTTGATTAATCACATTTGGCTAACAATATATAATGGGTTGTTTTGAAGCCTTTTTTTGTTACATGGTTTGACTGGGATTTGGGCTTACTCTTGGCTTGTGTAAATGTCCCCGCCCCCTCTGCTTCCCTCCCCTTCCTTCCCCTTCATGTCTTGTGGTGTGTTCTAACTACAAAAGTTTCAAAAATGTGAAAGACTTTGGTTTTTATATACTGACTGTCTCACTAATCGATATTTAATATGGTTTTCATAGGATATGTAACATGACACTGATATTCTGGACAGGTAATTTTCATTGTTTGAAAACCTTACATAATAAGGGGAATCAGGTAACTGCTAGAAATGAGCACCTTATTTTTTAGCATCATATTGCCAAGGATCTGTTTTGTGATATCTACTCCTGAAAAACATGTAGCTTCTTACTGTTGCAATGAGAATTAAAATAGCTCTGAAATTGTCAAAGTAAAGTTAATATTTAAAGGGACACTGTCACTTTGAAACTGAATTTACATCATGGTTCTATAAACTGTTTAATTCTTGCTCCCTTAATGAAAGTTGGAGGTTATTTGGTGGAATTCAGAATAATGTTAAAGGCAACGAAGCTAGTCCCCTTTGGCTTCTCCTTCCTGTCCTCTGTATGCACATACCTGCTTGTTGACTCTTTGGTTGCAGCTTTGCTATGGCTGTGTGCACCCTCTTTGCAGAGCCTGGGGAGGAGCGTGCATGCTTGCTCTCTCCAGAACAGTGCATGAGTGATGTGGTCATGCTGGAGCATGAGGAGAGTGCAGTTACTGGCAGTGACACTGGCTGCAGGTGAAGTGCCGCTACCAAATAGATACAGTGATGGAGGTGTTTCTTGCCTAATCTTTTCCGTTTGCTTATGAGCTGTGAAACTAGAAACTTTTGTGTAGTTAATGTGAGAATTTCACTATGTAAAAATGTAATCTCATGCATTTGACTGTGTCCCTTTAAATTCCACATGCAAGTATGTATAGTTGTCAAATCTGCATGATCCTGAGTAGTGCAGTTGACTCACATGAGGGAAGGGATACCATCCAGAGGGACCTTGACATGCTTGAGGAGCAGGCCCACACAAACCCCATGAAGTTCAACAAGGCCAAGTGCAAGGTCCTGCACCTCAGATTGGAGCAACCCCCTGTATCAATACAGGATGAAGGATGAATGGATTAAGAACATCCCTGCAGAGAAAGACTTGAGAATGCTCGGGGTCGAAAAATCGGACATGAGGCAGTAAATGTGCACTTACAACCCAGAAAGCCAGTTGTATGCAGTCATAGCCGGTGGTGCACAGCAGGCAGGGACCTGTTAGAGTGTGTCCAGAGGAAGCCATGAGGATGATCAGAGGGCTGGAACACCTCTCCTGTGAAGATAGGGTAAGGCAGTCAGGGTAGTTAGCCTGGAAAAGAGGAGAGAATTTCTTGGGGCCTTTCAATACGTAAAGGGGGATTATAAGAAAGACAGAGAGAGACTTTCTACTAAGGCCTGTAGTGAAGGACAAATGGCAGCGGTTTTAAACTGAAAGAGGGTAGATCTAGATTAGATAGAAAAAAAGAGTTCTTTTACAATAATGGGGGCGCAACACTGGCATGAGTTGCCCAGAGAGGTGATTTCCCTGGAAACTTTCAAGGTCAGGTTGGACAGGACTCTAAGCAACCTCATCTAGTTGAAGATATCACTGCTCGTTGCAGTGGGGTTGGACTAGATGACATCTAAAGGTCCCTTCAAACTATCTGTGATTCTATGAAGCAATCCAGAAGAATGTATTTCTTGGTTAAGTCCTCTGAAATGAAGTAGCTTGGCAGCAGAGTTAACAGAGTTAATAGAAGTTAACACAGTTAAAACAAGGCCTGGTAAGACATAAACCATATTAACAACTCTGTATATAGCTACAACTGAGGACTTGTACCTGGCTGGAATTAAAAATTAGAATTTTATATTCTGATTTATGTGATTGTATGTAACTGTGCATGTCTAGATACAGAACTGTTAAACACATCTCTGTGTGGGCACATAGAGTTTGGTGCTTTGGGCCTTAAAAAGTAATGCAAATGCTACAGAAATCAGTAAACTGAAAACCATTGAAAGAGTGGTTCCCAAGGGAAATAGAAAGGAGCATGACAGAGAGGGGAGTACACATGTGTTTGGGATCTGGTCATATTTTACAAAGAAACAGAAATCTGATGAGCACTGAAAAGCTGTTCTTAATTGTTGACCATATGCCCAGGCACAGGAAGATACTCAGTGAAGTCCAGAAAATTGGCAATAACCTGTTTATGGGGTGGGCCTTCTGGTCTCCTTACATTTCAGTCCTGTCTTTCTGTGGTAGAGGAATCTAGTCACAGTGAAAAAAAGAAATCTAATCAAATAAGAAACTATCCAATGGTGGTTCTTTCTTTTTTAATTTGTGAACATAGCTAATTAGTTACTACAGATTAATCACACATAAAAAACTCTGCTGGGATTAGGTGCAGGGTAGGACTGTGCAAAGTCCAGAGGAAATGAACAAAATAATTTCAGTGCAGTACAAGATAGTGGTGCAACCTGGATTTTATTTTAGATTTACAACGGAATTGGTGTCAGGTTACTGGAACTTGGATGTTCCGAAACCTAATTAAAATACCAAGTTCTTTAATGGGAAGATTTGAGGATGGATGGGCATCAAAACCTTAACTAACTCTACTCTCATTTTTATATAAATTTTAATATCTTTAATAATTTTAATATCTTTATAGATTTACATTTTATGATATAAAAAAATAACAAAGCAAATTTAAAGCTGTTTTTATTCGTGGCGCACACAGTGTTTTAAGTAAGCTACGCTTTTCCTTGGCTTTATGACATGTTAAAAAGCTAAAAATACCATGTCAGAACCACCAGACTGGTTAATGCCTAGTCTTCTTAATAGTGATGGTGCTCATTCCTAGCTTCAGATCTAGTGTGTTGGCGGATCTTAAACTGGAAGTGGCCCTGGGTTTGGTTTAAATTTTCTCTGATCAACTTAATTAAAAGGAAGCTCAGTTGTCTTGTTAGCTTTGCCAACTCTGCTCTCCTATTTCTCTGCAGACTATTGCAGCTATTTTACGTTGTAATTTCTTTCACAAATCATTTATGCTGGAGAATGAATTTTATTTTGTTATCAATGTTCATGATTGAAAAATTTTGAGTAATCAATCTTAAAACATTGGAAATGTTCTAACAACTGGTACCACATGAAACTAAAATAATTTCTGTTGAATATCAGGTTTCATTTAAAAAATCCAGTAATATTTGTAAAAAATAAGATTTTTGGCAGTAAAGAACATTAATTTCCATGTTTATGCAAGAAATCAAGCATAATTTGATTTTTCTTAAACAGGGGAAAACAGTAGATCATGCATGGTAATATTAATTGGTGATACTGTCAGGTGTTTTAAAGGATATTAAAATTCATATTTGACTTTAACAAGCTGACAAAAATTAATGACCACCACTTGGTAAATCACGTGCACTTTCACTCTTCTCATAAGTTCATGGGCACTTTTACTATCCCAGAAAATTAAACTGTGAGCTGTCAAAAATGGTGGAAAGCAGTTTTCTATCATTAAAATTAATTTCTGCCTATATGTAACCAAGCACATTATTAAATTTTGTATGGTAACACTTAACAATACATAATACATTTTTGACCTGGCAGTGTCCCTAAATTATCATGTCTGTTTGCTTTCATTTTCCAGCTGGGTTTTAATTTTGCATGCATTTCAGTGATATATAGTATGCACAATAGTTATTTCTTGGAAGCATTTTGGGGCTGTCTCTGCTAGTGCTCTCCAAAATGAGCAAGGTAGTGGAATTTATTTCCCATTTGTGGAGGTTTTTTAGCTAATGAATAAGTAATGCAAAAGTGATTCCATTTTATTCATGTATAGGCATATATGATTTTAAGCTTAATGTTGTTTGAGGAATAGCTGTAAGTAATCTGGATCCTTTCTTCTTAATGAAACCCCAAATAACTCTGAAATTTATTAGAACTAAATATTTCTATTTTGAGATAAAAACTACAAGCTCTGGTTAGTTTGGCAGAGCAATTTGTAATGTGTAATGCTTGTCCTTAGTTTATCATAGGAGCCTCTGTGAAGCTGTTTTTTTGAAGTAATGCCAATAGAAAGTGGAAGTTGTGCATCTGCTCGTCAAGCAAAGCAGAAACGTAAATCACACAGCCTTTCGATCCGAAGGACCAACAGTTCTGAGCAAGAACGGGCAGGACTGCAGAGAGACATGTTGGAAGGGCAGGTAAGATAATATGCTGCTGCTTGGGTAATATCCCAAACTTTATTATGAGGAGTGTTTTCTGCGTGAAGAAACTAAATAAACTTAAGTAATATGTCCAGTAAAGCTGCAGGAACAGGAGACTTGCTTGGAAGTGATGACTGTCTGGGTATTATTGTTGTGGGTGTTGACAGTGTTTCAGGTTGCAACCAGACCTGTGGAGTTTTTAATAAGCTTTTGTGTATTCTTACATGAATGATAAAACCATGAAGAAATACAAAGAAACAGCCTATGTATTTTGCTGCACCTCTCCCCCCTAGTCCCTTGAAGATTGATTCTTGATTTTATAAGTTTGAATTTGCAGTAGCAGTAACCCCAGGATAGGAATAAATCAAAGTATTTATTGTTACAGTCTGATTGGGAAGGTGTTAGTGGGAATGCTGTTCTGCACTCCTTTCCACAAAGTAAACAAATATTGTCTGCTTGATAGAGATGTGAGCTAGCTTAGTTTTTTTTTAAATTATTTTTTACATTTAGCCAAAATGAAGATGTGCTCTTTTTCTTTAAGAAAAGAGCAAAGCCTACAAAAATCTATCATTTAATCATTTCAGTCTGTGTAGTGAACACAAGCTGATGCCACTTGGAGTGTCACCTAATATTGAGGTTAACTGTAGGTAAGGCCTGTGTAGGCAGCGTTTGAAATAGTGCTGCCAAAAAGCAGAGATCAGTTTGAAAGCTATTTATTGGTAAATTGACTACTCAGTGTTAATGTGGTCCTGGCAAAGGTGATGCAGGACTTGGTTTTTATCAGAGAGGCGGTTTGAAGTTCTGTGTTTGGCTATGAGAAACCTCACTTTCAGGACTCCGCAGAGAACCTTGTATTTCCTCAGTGTTGTGACATGATTTGTAATTTTAAAAGTCAAATCTGTTATACAGTAAATTACAGTGTTGGGCTCCATTAGTTACCAGAAAGCTATGTTGTTGCTTGTAGTCACCTAGAAGTTTAAGGATGTCAGTACTTGTGTAGCAAACTGTTCATGCATTTGGACTATTACAGCCTTACGTCAGGGAAGGAGTGAAGGGCAGCTGGGAGGTCAAGACATGCTGTCACTTCTGTCTAGTAAACACAAATTTTTTACCTATTTTAGTATTAATCACACTCTGTATGTGTATTATGCTGTAGTGTGTAAATGTTTTTGTTTTACATGTCACCTTATTTAATTTTGTCGACCTTTAACCTTGAGCAGCCAGTGGCAGATTCTAGCAAGTAGGGAGTATTAATGGCCCTTCACAGCGGAACTGTAAACCGCATGCGATCTAGATAAGTACTTTTGCACATAAACAGATAACATTATTACATGGTGCTTTAATAAGCTAATTTAAATAACATCAACTTTAGAGAAAGTGAAGGAAGTGGATGCATTTTACTATGCTGGTTACTTCAGGATGTGTTTAGATTTGCTTATGCATTCAGCCTCAGAGAAGTGGGTGTAAAACCTTTCCTACATCTCCTTTTCTGTTTTGAAAGTTGTAGGGTAACTTTGTTTCATACCCTTGCCATATGGAGGTATTGGGTAATTGAATTGAAAATAATTCCTCTAACTTCAGTTTCTCTTAATAATGTTTCATTTGTGTAGCATTCTTGTTTAATCAATTATGCTTCAGGTTGGTTTTAATGGGGATCTGTTTCATATGACGGTTGACTGCATTAAAAATGTTCTGTCTCAAGGGGGAGGCAGGTGAAGATGCAGGAAGAATATCCTAGGGGGGATAAGAAGCTAGTACCACTTTCAGCACAGGCCTGTTTCAGCACAGTGACACAACTTAAAGTAGCTGTGAAACACGTGTAAAACTGAATTATACACAAAGCAGGTGTGCTCTGTGTCGTGGCTGTTAGTGGTTTCTCTCGCTCTTCTCTTTAAAATTGATGTTTAGAAGTAACTTATAAAATCGGGATCATGATAGGCTAAGTGTTTCTGGAGAGAATCGTCTTGACTGTATGAACTGAAATGTGAGAGAAAACCTGGCTGTTCAGATGCTGTTTTGGTGGAAGGCGCTTGCTGCCCTCTGATGGCTGGTATGCACATGCTTCTTCCTCGTTCAGCCTGTTTATAGGCACGGGACCAGTTTCTTTTGGCTTGGGTTTGCTGGAACACTTAAGAACAAAACAAGCTATAATTATCCTTAAACTTGCAGTGAATAATGAAGTTCACTCGAATTTGGGTGGCGTCCTGTGCTATTTGTACTCGGATTCCAGTAGTGCTGCTTCTGTACTTCTAGACCTCAAATAGTGGCTTATGCTGTGTCTGAAACTGACTCAGTTTTCTTTTTCTGCTCATAGCTGGTTATTTCAAGATTTTCAAATGATATCATCTTGCTTTGTTAAAAAAAGTAGATGTTGCTGGTAGGCACATTCCCTGTATATTTGACAGATGGACATTGATATATTAACAATAAGGTATAAATGATACCATATTAATTTTACTTTGAAATTTGGTAACTTGGTTCCTTGCATAGATATTTCTTAGTTTTGGAATAAAGCTGCATTTTTATCAGGTTTGTCCAGTAATAAAATGTTGTCTTACTGAATTCTGAAATGATGGGTCAGATATGCTGCAAAGGAGTAGTTGAACTTTTTCCTTGTTCAGGTGAGGCTCAGTTAAGTGGAAACTTCTTTTATAAAAAGTTTACAGCTGGCTACCTAGATAATTAAGTGTAGTAACTAACCTAAAGTTGGTTGGCTTACTATACTTACTTATCTATGCATTCTTCTCAACAACTGAAGACTAGAACAGGTTTAGTAGAATTTATTTACATAGTGAGCAAGGATGGTTCATCCTTTGATCCATACTTATAGTGGATTAATTGATTATAGTTATCAGACTGATTGCATTTTCTCCTTTCTATTTTGCCATTTTTTAGTAGCATGATGTGCTTTAAATTTTAAGGACTTGTTTCATACCAGGTTCTCAGTGTAGTGCAGTCAGTTGTCTTCTACTTTACCCACTGTCTGCTCAACAGTGTTTGATAATAGAATCATTGATACAGTGAGGACCTTGACTCACAACAGAAATCAGTACTTGTCTTGGATATGGTATGCATTTTTTCAGGGAAAATATGGTGCTGTTTTTTATAGGCAGGCAAATAAATGTAAATTACTTGCCAATGGAAACTTTTGGTCAAGCAGTGTACTGAGCTCAGATCAAACAAATCCTGTGCTAGTAGCTTTTTACATACTTGTTTTTGTGCCTCAGAATTGGTACGTTGATTATAGAATCATTAAGGTTGGAAAAGACCCCTAAGGTCATGAAGTCCAATTGTCAACTGAATACCACCAGGCCCACAAAATCATGTCCCAAGTGCCACATCTACTTTTTTATTAACACATCCATGATGGTGACTCCACCATTTCCCTGGGCAGCCTGTTCCAGTGCTTGACCACTCTTTCAGTAGAGAAATTCTCCCTAATATCCAATCTAAACCTACTCTTATGCTCTAAGAAGAAAAAAAAAATAATCATCCCTCCTCTGTGAATTTGCATCACTTTCTATGAAGGGGATATGCTTGAATAATATCTGGGGAGAGAAGGATTATTGTCCTGGTTGTGGCCAGGCCAGAGTTACCCTCCCCAGGCAGCTAGCCCAGGTGAGCTGAGTCAGCCCTGGCTGTTTCTACACCACCTGACATCACTCCCCATAAAAGAGGCTGGTTGAGGAGGGGTGCTTCTGGTGCCTCCAGGGCAGTCTGAGTGTGGCCAGGGTGTTGGGCGGTCCTTGTGTCGTGCAGCACTCAGTAATGGTCTGGTCCGTAAGGTGCTCTGTGTTTTCACCCAGTGTGAGTTCCCCTTTCACAGTGCTTTTGTCAGTAACCTGTCCTTATCCCAACCCACAGAGGCTCTGCCTGTTTCTCCACTGCTTGGGGCTGAACCACTACAATTATAAATTGCAGTTTCCTTCACACTTAGTTGTGGATAGTGACAAAAGTAGGTAGAAGTTAAAAATATGTTTAAAAGTGTAGTTTGACTGAAGCTTTGGTAATAAGGTGCTTTGTGATGACAACTTCTTAACCTAATGCATAGTCAACTTTTGAATTGCTTTGTCAACCAAAGGTATTCTTTCTTTTTGAACTGGAAGCACCTTGACATTATATTACAACTTTCCCCACCTTTTTTCTTTAATGAGTTGTACATGTATCTTGGTTTTATAATTTCTTTCTAGGAAAATAAAAAACCCCCGAATCCACAGGTGACTTGAATTCTGTCCCTTAAGAGGGAAAGCAAATGTACAATGAATAATTTCAATGATGCGTGGAGTCATTTGTTCTGTGTTTTACACTAGTAGGACTAGTTTCCATCCTTGCTGGGAGACAGAGCAAGCTATTCAAATCAGTTTAAGACTGAAGTGTAGCTATGTAAAAAAAAAAAAAAAAAAGGTAAATATATATATAAAAAAAAATGTAACCCCCACTATTTTGCCTTCTAGGATTCTAAGCTACCATCTTCTGTCCGGAATACACTCCTGGAACTTTTTGGACAAATAGAACGGGAGTTTGAAAATCTGTATATTGAAAATTTGGAATGTGAGTATCTTGCCCCCCTTCCCCCAGTAACTTATGAATTGTTTGGATTTAGGATATAGTAGCACTAATTGGTCGAAGGAGGTGATCCTCCTCCTCTACTCTGCCTTGGTCAGGCCCCACCTGGAGTACTGTGTCCAGTTCTGGGCTCCCTGGTATAAAAAAGACAGGGACCTCCTGGAGAAAGTCCAGAGAAGGGCTACAAAGATAAGGGCCTGAACATCTCCCGTATGAGGAAAGGCTGAGTGAGCTGGGATTGTTTAGTCTGGAGAAAAGAAGACTTAGGGAGGACCTAATTAGTGTTTATAAATATCTTAGACATGGGATGCAGGGGGAATTGGCCAGCCCCTTTTCAGTGGTCTGTGGGGACAGGACTAGGAGCAATGGCTGTAAGCTGGAGCATAGGAAGTTCCGCACCAACATGCGGAAGAACTTTTTCACAGTGAGGGTGACGGAGCAGTGGAATAGGCTGCCCAGGGAGGTGGTGGAGTCTCCTTCTCTGGAGATATTCAAGACTCATCTGGACACCTATCTGTGTAGTATGAGCTAGGGAGCCTGCTTTGGCGGGGGGGTGGACCTGATGATCTCTTGAGGTCCCTTCCAACCCCTATGATTCTGTGATTCTGTAATTGAGATGCTTACCTTAGATACTGTAGTGTCATTACTATGGCTTTTCTGTGAGGAGTTAAGAAGTGGTTTGGACTTGTAGCCAAAGATGGGGTTTGTACCTTTCCAGAAAAATCACTTTCTTAGCTTTTTGACACAAGTAGTGAGAACTGATGTGTGTTATCCTCCTTGGCTCTTAGGCAAACAAAGTGAAGTGGCTGCCTCCTTGTCACTGTAGTCTCTGGTGTATACACCATGTAAATCTGACAGTAACACTGTTCTGCCATTGAGGTTTGTGGATGTGGTGTGTATTTACAGGCTTAGTTTCAATGATATAGTGTTAGGAAATAAAATCGGAGAAGTGTCTGAAAAAGTATAAAATGTGGTGGTTTTGATCATATTTCTTAGTACATTGCACCACCAGCACCTGCAACTGTTCAGGACTTTTGAAGTCCAGCACTTAGATAAAAAGTCCAGTTGTATCTGCAAAACATGTTATTTGTTCAACGACAGTGCAGTTGTATGGTGATGTAATCCCAGTGATCCGTGGTGATGTAAGAGGATCCAAAGTGACTCAGGCAGTCATACAGCAAAGCTCTGTTCAATTTTCCTTGCTGGATTTTGGAAGCTGTGTTGCATGGCTTGGCTTCTGAATTGTGGAATCTGTCTGGTTTGGCTCAGAGTCAAAATTTTTTCCACATCTAATCTGTTCTCACAGTTGAACCAAACACTGATGTTAAAAAAAAACAAAAAAAAAAACCAATCCAAAGAAACAACAAGACCAACCAACCACACCAAAAAAGCAAACTTCCCCCCAAAAAAAGACACACAAAACTCCCATGTTCTTGCATGCCTTTTGAAAATGTGCTGGCTTTTTATTCTCTTAAAGCATGAGATGTCTTGGTTTAAAGCTTTCATCAGCACTATGCGCAGATTTTTTTAGTGATAAATCCTGCAACTGAGTTCTCAGCCTCCTGTAGAAAATTTGGCTGGTAACAAGAAAAATAGAAAGTCTCCCCCACTGCCCCAAACTTCAAAAATGTTTATCAGAAAACAAGAGGTGAATCTGTCTGCACCCTTCAGAGTATGATTATTTCCCTTCCATTCCATTCCTGTTTTTTCTCTATCTTCTTTCTTCACCTCACAATTCTAGTTCACTCCTGGCCTTTATGATCTCTTCTACCTCCCTACAATTTCAAAATTTTTCCCTTCTGATGCTTGGTCTGTTTGCTTGGGGTTTCTTTTGTTCTTAGACCAATTCCTATGTTAGAGTCCATAGAGAATCTCAGGACTTTCCTCCCTACCTTTTCATACCTTCCCTTTCCCTTATTGCAACTTATTTCTAGTTTCTTCCTTTTCTTATTCCTTCCAGGCTTCAATCTTAATCCTCTCAGTCAATTCCTGTACCTGCCTGGCTTGTGGATTTCAGTCATCTGTTACTACAAACCTGTCTTCTTATTTATTTCTCTTTCATACTGTCTGTGTTTTAGGAAAGTTTATGTGCCTGGGAACACAGGAAAGAGAATTTTGCATTGTTCATTTCAAGCACTTGGATATAGTATGGAAGTGTAAACTGACTTTTCTAGAGCTTAAAACAGACTTGAGTGAATTTCTCAGAAATGACAAGAATTGTACTACTTCTGGGTCACCTTCTCCCACATTTCAAAGCCTGGGAGTGAAAGAGTCTCTTTAAAAAAAAAAGTCCTAACAATTTACAGGAAGACAGATCTAGACTTATTCTCAACAGTGAAAAACTGCTTAGTTCAAGCCTCTCAATAAGATTTCACCTGAGGAGATCACTTAAGAGTATCAGACCAGATTTTGAGGGGAAAAAAACCAACTGTAAGCTACTGAAAATGTTCATTATAAAATGAAATTGAGCAACTTTAAACCAGCCCAGCCACTGGAAGTCGTTTATGAGTACCTGATTTGGTTTTGCCATGCCATCGCTTTATCTTGTGTTGAAATGCCACTGCTGAGAAGTAGACATTAACAACAGAAAAGCATTTTCTTATTACAAATACGTGCTTTGTTTGATCATATTTAGTGCTTCTCAGTTGACTGTAAAAATGTAGAATGACATACACATTTTTAATGTATTTCAAATTATAAAAATACACTTATTTGCTGTACTACCTTTCTTACTCAAACTCTAACAGTAGACATGTTCAGGGGAAAGTACTATTTTTTGATTAATAAAATCTTTGTCAAGAAATGGTATACTAATTCTGTGTCTAAAATTTTTACGATGCTGCAGGCTTTGTCTTCTGTTTGATTTAATTCAATAGAGGTGTGCCATGTATTTCACAGAAGCTGGTTTGTTAATCATTGGCACATTTATTAGCAATAAATGCTAATAGTAGTTAGAAGCCACTAATACTTTCCTTGGAATCTGGGTCAAGGCTGATCTCTGGAGAATTCAGAATGAGTCTAGGTTTATGCCTTGGTGTGATCTGCTTTTATAAACTCACAGTTGGTCTCCTCTCCTGTCCTTAGCATAAAATAGATTACTTAGTAAACATAAGAATTCTTACATGGTGTGTTAATGATGTCCAAGTTTTTGTATTAATGTCAGTTTTTGTTAATCTTAGTACGTAGAGAGATCGATACGCTGAATGAGCGTTTAGCAGCTGAAGGACAGACAATTGATGGAGCTGAACTGAGCAAAGGGCAACTGAAAACAAAAGGTAAGAGAACCACAAAGACTCATAAACTAATATTTTTTAATTTACTTTCTGTGTACTTTGCTGGCCAAAACATAAACTTATTGAAGGAAATTTTTACTGGTTATTGATAAGCTAATGCTGTATTTGAAATATCTTCCTTTGAATTTGTCTCAACAGCCAGTCATAGTACCAGTCAGCTTTCTCAGAAATTGAAGACAACTTACAAGGCATCTACTAGCAAGGTATGAGACAAATTTAAACCTCTACTCATCTTTTTGTACTAACATGTCTGTCTTGTAAATTGTTGTTTCTTTGAGTACTTCGAGTAAACCCGCCTCTTAAGGAACAGTATCTCTATCTTGGATTCATCAGTTCCCCATTACTTCAACCACACATTTTTACAATAATTACCTTTTTATAAGAATGAATGTTTGAGGGAGAGAGTGTGTGTGTACACATGTGTATGTGGGATACCCTTGTAAAGGGAACTAAACAAATAATCAAATTTTGTGAGGCAAATAGGGACCTCAGCAGGTAGTGAATTTTTGAATAAAGATTTGGGTATTGCAGTTGAAATGGGGATTTAAGGAGGCAGCTGTATGTGTACACACATTTGCAAGCCTTGCAAATTAGTAGCTAGTACTTTTTTTTGCCAGGCCTTTTGGCACGGTTACCCTTTCTGATGTCTTTCATCACATGAAATCTGGTTTTCCTCACCAGGCATACATCTGGTACTTTTCCGCTTTTTTTTTTCCCTTTCCTTTTTTTCAACATTTTAGAGACTTTACTTGCTGCTCTTTTTGCCTTATCTCAGGATGTTTATCAAGGGTCATTTCATGATCGATTATTAAGGGTAAATGACATGTGAGGAAATCACAGTGGGATCTGTTATGTGAACCAACTGTGTAAAAACCTCTGTGCTGACCTACTGCAGGCTAATATGTAGTTATGGAATGATGGTAGGTGTCTTGTAAATACCTTCTGCTAAGTAAGAGTAAAGTTTGAGAGTAAGGGTATTAGTAGTGTGGTACAGTAGATTTAAGTAACTGTTTTATTTGGTTGCATTTTATATTTCTCAAATTTTCTATCCGATATATATAGAGGCGCCTCTCCTTTTTCTTAGAGTTGATGACATGAGCTCTTTGATGAGGCCACTTAAATAAGAACAATGTGACAATATAGTATTAGTACATCTACTATGTGCTTAGGAATTAGTACTTTCTTTAGTGTAGTGTTGGAATTTGGGGTTTTTGTTTGCTTGTTTAAGGCTGGTGTTAAACACTTGTCACCTTTTACTTGCTCGCAGTGTAGTGCGCTTATTCTTTCCCAGGCAAGGCAGGCAGATCTCACAACTTCAGCATGGGGTTGGAGACTCCTGGGTAACTGCTTTGCTTCCCCCTGTTCTGATACGCATACACAGCAAAGTAGTCATGAGTAGTGGAACATAAAGACTTTAATACCTTATTATAGGCATTGTACATATCTACTATATAAATAGATAATCAACAGATGCTTGAATATGCTGATATATTTATTTCAACATCTTTGAATTAGAGTTTACTGGAGGTGGAGAGGACAGCTGAGAGTAAGTATAAAGTTGAGAAACATGCTAAGAACAAGCAATCTCTACACTTTCTTGGGTAAAGTGGGAAACTGCTGAAGTAAACATGCTTAATTCAAGTCCTTCATAGATAATTCCCATACCTGGGTACTTTTCATCCCTTAGATGAGATAGGAACCTGAATATTAAGTTGGTAAAAGTCGTATCAGGAAAGGATGCTTTTAGCAGCAGGAGTTATCTACCAGTGCCCAAATCCTGAAGAGACAGTGTACCTTTGGTACTTGGTACTTCAAAAATAATTTTTCAGATATGTTAATAGACAAGCTCCTGTAATTTAACTGTGGTTGCTTGTAGATGCAGGAATCACTATGTGAAATTCATGTTGTGATGTTAACTAGATATTATTGCTGATGCTAACAATCCTAGATTCTGACAGCTGCTAAGACATCAGGAAAACATTAACAGTTTATGTAGAATCCTAAAATAAACTGAAATAACTTGCTTCATCATAAACTGAATTCCAGGATCTCTGATTCTTTTGGATCAAGAAAAGGACTCTTAAAGGAAGGTATTTTTTCACCCAGAAGTAGAAGGGCATACAACTTTTTTTGAAGATGTAGTTTTTGACCTCACTGCCTAATGTTAGTCTACAGAATATCCCATCATCACTCACAGTATAATGCTGCTGGACTGGTCCTGAGTTCACCAAGTTTTAATTCTTTTTTCTAATATGGCCTGTTAGAGAATGTTTCTTTTTT
>VZTU01023890.1:118204-146349 GCA_013400835.1 Zapornia atra
GCAATTCAATTCTTTCAATTTGTATTCAGTTTTCAACTGTTTACATGCTCAGCATTTGTTCCCTTATTAACAAACCTCTGTATGGAAGGAAGTATATGAAGCTAAGGCTTTAAGAAAGAGGACGGACAGAGCTGAAGCATGCTCAAGATACGATTGCCCACATATTTCTGGTTTTATATGATAAATTACTTCATCAGATCTCAGATTAAGAGCTTACTGCAGCACAGAGGACTCTTTTTAGCAAGTTCCATGTTATTTAAGAATTTCCTTTCCTCTCTTATTTATGTATGGTTAAGGAATCAAGTAGTAATCTAGGCAGTATCTAGTTTATTCATTTACTGGTGTGTGAAGTGAGGTACAGCAAAAAATAAAAGAAAAAAAAGTGTAGAAAAAGTGTGCATTAAATATCTATATCTGGATATTTAGTGTTAGTGTTCTTGAACTCTTCCACATGTTCATTCAAGACTGTTAATACTCCAGAAGGAGTTTTACAGCCTTTCCATTAAATGATCCATGAACCCACTGTCTGGTTTTGGAAAACCTGTACTTGTTGATGAGTAGGGTGTAGAAAGCTTTTGCATGAGGACTTGACTCAACATTAGAAAGTCAGAATGCAGGCACAGCTTGAGTGTAGGGTTGAGAGTTGGAAAATTTCAAGTTTGGACTTTGAGCTGAGCACTCTGCTAGTCCATCACTGAATTCTGCTCTTAACACTTCTCAAACATGACTCCATTTAGTTTGAGGACTATATTCGATGTGGAAGTTGCATCTGAAGGATTCCATTCAAGGCCCATGAAACTCTGTAGTCTAGTTGAACTAATAATCCTTATCACTAATCCATTTTCTTTTCAATGCATCCTTAATGATTGTTCCTTCTTCTGCTGTGAAAATGAAATGCATACTAGCTGTTAATTTGGAATTCAAACAGGGCATTATAATTTCATCATTGGAAAGTTGACATGCTCAGGATTTGGAATGCTCTTGCAGATATGTAACTTTGAAAAACCTTTATGGAATTAATTTGCTTTAATGAGATACTTAAGAACTTCTTTTTTGAACCAAAACCTAATGGGATTTTAACCTTAGTTTATAGTATCTTGCATGTAGACTTAATTTTCTAGCTTTTTCTAAGCTGTAGATAAGTTTTAATTTGCTTAGTGTTGAAGCACTTAGAGGTTTGACTTTAGATAGATCCCTGCCCATAACTGCACGTGGAGGAAAACACAGGTAAATGGAAGTGGCCTTTCTGGTTAGTTTTAGCAGAGCTTTTCAGATAGTCTTTCTCAAAGGGCAGTTAAGAGCTTCAAGACTTGTGGGGTAAAAATAGAGGATTTTTCTGAGTGGTTTTGCTTTTTGAATTAATCTTTTACCATTCTTGATTTCAGTTGTTTGTGAAAGTGTTCCAGCAAGACAAGTTATTTTTATCTTCTCTATTTTGCCTAATAGCATTGACTTTGAGGGAACGCGCTTATCAAATGTTTAGAGGAGTGTGACATGAGGGGTTTTNTTCCCCTCCAAAAGTTTTTTCAGGTTTTTTGTTTTGTTTTTTTTTAAAAAGCTTTGTTGCACAAACTGGCATATGCTCTCAGGTTGATGTAGATTTGATTAGCCTTGTGCAGTTTTGAAGAAAACCAGCATTGAGTGTTTAAGTGAGAATATTTCTGGATTTTTAGAATAATATTAATATGTTTTTTCAAAGACTTAACTGAAACATGATTTGTGCCATCCAGAGTAATCAGAAGTACTTGTTTGGGAATAGGCAAGGAAAGTTTTCAGGGGCTTTTTTGCTTGTTTGCTTTTAATTATAAACTTACACCTGAACTAAATAGGAAGTACATACTCCATTTGTACAGCTCATTAATATGATGAGATTGCATTATTGTAGTACAGAACAATTTTGTCTTGCATTCTTTGAAAAGAGTAATGTTGTTAAAAAAGAAAAGACAACAAATCAAGATATATGTTTGCATCCAAAACTCACTCTCCTGCCATCAAATGTCAAGCTTTTGACAGTAGCAAACTGTCAGAACACTGAAGAGGTATTATGAAAAAGTTACTTATTTGTATTTGTGAGAGAAGCTTCAANACCAGTGGTGTTGGGAACTGCATCTGCTGGTAAAATTTTGTGTTGCTTCAATCTTTAGAAAGTTCTGGTTTAGTCCCTAAGCTAGAGCAAATGTAAATCAAAAGCATACTGCAATACTTAGCTCCATACATAAAGAGTCAATTTAAAGTTCAGCAGCTGAAAAATTCTTAAATTGCAATTTTCTTGAAATGCATTTAACCTTTAGAAGGTTTGGGCATCCTTCTTGACCTTCTTATGTGCTAGATAACTTCCATGCAGGTCACTCTACTTGGAGTCAGTTCTATCCTGGCAGGTAGTATAACTGGAGGCTTGGGGAGCTGCTTGCTTGGAGAGGTCTCTTGCACAGAATTCTGTACTACGTATACAAGAGGTCCCTGCAGATTTTCCACTGTAGTGTTGTTCAGCCTCTGTTTTATAGAAATGGCAGGTTTAGTCATAATTTGCATATTCTTGTATTCTTAAATTTGTCTGGCTTTTGCCTAATGACCTAGGGTCGACTAAAAATCCTAATTTGCACATCTTAATGTAACTTCCTCTCTATTTAAGAGAGGGCACAAGTACTAGTGGGTAAGTCACTAAATCTACTGTGACCCAAAAATCAGTCACAAGTCTTGTATGGATTTGGAAAATTATTAGGGAAATAAACTGTAATCAGTTATAGTTGGTCACTTTGAAGTGACAGTCATTTGAAACTGGAACAGAATCTGAAGACACTTACTGGACAAAAATATTATAGACAGAAACCTCTGCTTCAGAAACTGAACTGTTAGTATTTTTATGTGTCCACTGAGAAGCATGTCTCTTCTTTGTGTGGGACATCTTGTCCTGATTTAACTTGCAAACAGCCATTCTCCAATTCAGCATTAAGATTCTTCCCACATTACAAATACTTCTGTTAATTATTTTGGGGTGCAGCAGGGTAAAAAAAGGCATTGGGAGTGATTTCCTTTTTAAGGAAGTTTTTGTAGGGCTTTACAGTGACCTATATGCATTTGGGACTTCTGTGCAGGAAGTAATTTGTGCACAGAACTCTTGTAGTGGCTCCTGACACTTTCACCACTGAATGCTTACTGTGTTCTTTCAGAATTTTGTGATACATAGTTGGAGCATTATACCTAAGTATATAACTGAGTGAGAAAAAATAGCAAAAGTAGAATTTGCCTTTTGATACTTACTGCAAGTTAATCTGGTTGGGACAGCACTGTCACTATTCTTTGAAAAACGCCTATTAAGTTATAATAGGAAGCTTTTATATTTTATATATAAGGTAATCAAGAGGAGTTGGTCTTTTCTATATTTGAAGCTCTACATTGGAAGATAACTTGTTGAATTGGTCAAAATTAAAATGGTATATATGTAATTATTTACAGCTATTTTTAAATCTCTGTAGATCATACTGCTTTGCTGTGGAGCATAGAAACAGGGAAGTGCCTTGTCAAGTATGTAGGACATGTTGGATCAGGTAAGATAAGGGTGTGTTGTGAAAATGAAGTGGCATGTGTTTGGGAGGAGTAAATGTGTCTTGGACAGCTACAGAAATGTTTATTGTGATTTCACTTGCAGGTTTGCCAACATCATTAGTGAGTCAATTGTGAAGTTTCCCATTAATCTTCGTAGAGAGAACGTTTCGTACTAGGACTCTTAGAGAGGCCTGCTGAGGCCGTTCTGTAAATGCTAAGTGAACAAACAAATCTATATGAAGAAATTTGTGGGCACAGTTAGGTCACTCAGAAGTTAAATGTTGGAGCTCATTGAGGTCTCCTGTATATGCAGAACAAGAGAAGCTTATATAATCAGAAACGAGCTGTTTTGCAGGATCTCTGTCACATTTGGGTACAAGATACAGTTTCTGGGTGACCATGTATTTGTGCTTCTCTGTTTAATACATGATTCTGTATACAATTTGTTGCATGTTGTTAAATCTTGAAGACCGTTAATTCAGTAGAAGCATTTGTCTTCCTCTATAACGGTATGAATATTTGAGACACAGTGTTTTTAAACCCTTCCTTGGGTGGAGGGGTGCAATGCAGTAGGTGCTTTTGAAGGTAATCTTCATTTTTGGTGTCCAGTTTGACAAGCATCTGATTAACCCCCTTCTGTCTCATAACAGGTTACAATATAGGGTTCTGTAGATCAAAGGTGAAGAGGTTTTCCATTGCTTTAAGGTGCTGCTGAGAGTTCAGCACTTTGAGTGATTTTACCCTGGAGTGTAGTCATCCATTTAGAAAACGAGGAATGCGGTTACTGACCTGGTGTGTTTGGTTAAGTCACTCAGCACATTGCATGAACTTTGTGGCAAAGTTATAAATAGAATTAAGTTCTCAAGAGAGTGATCAGCTGCTTCAATCATGAGTTATACTTTTTTTACTGCTCTATGTCTTCTAGCTTCTACAGCACAAAATATACTAATAGATGCATAGGAACAATAGGTAATACCTACATTTGTCCAGATAACTCAGGCTGCTTGCTGCATGGAGAAGGGTGCCTTTAGTCTCCAGATAGTCACATTTAAAACCTCCAATCACTTGCATTTTCATGCCAATAGGGTTTGTTTAATTGCTATTTAGATAACCATGAGAAGAATAAAAGCTCTAACCTGTATTTTAACATTTATATGTAAACCAAGTAAAAAGAAGATAACATTTATATATAATTTAGATACATTTTCATAATTTTATATTAATGTAATTTTAATTTAGTAGAAATTTTGTTTATGTTGGTCCATTTGAAATCAGCTGTCAGAGGTGTTGGGTACCAGCAGCTCATGGACTGTTGTGTTAGTTCAGTGTGAACAATTTAAGGATTATCTTTATAGACTCATTACATCACACTCTCCTGACTACATAAGCATCTTATTTTACTTGTATATGGATGGAAATTATTTCTTGAAAAACTCTTGAAGAGAAGGTTTTGGACTTCGCAAATGAAGGTGCTTAGTAATGAAAAGTAATTGAACATTACTCACTGAAGGAAAATACGAAGAGCAGCTTTGTAGGCTGATAGAATTCTTGCAGAACTACTTTAAAACAGTGCTGGTTTGATTACATATGGTTGTAGGACTGAAATTGATTTGTATTATTTGCATTAGGTTTTGGGTATTCTTGCAGTCTTAAGCAAGAATTAGAAAGTTGATGGTTATGTATAGTAAGTTCTCATTGTTTTAGAAGTATTGATGAATATTTAAATTCTCTTAATAAAAATCCAGAGCATTACATCCTGTCAGTTTACACATCATTACTTGAATGTGGTCTGTTTATCCTCTGTAATATCAAGTGCTTGAACTAGATTCAGGAAATAACATGCTAGAAAACATGTCTTGTATACTCAAACTACAGATGCTTGCCTTGATACTACATAGGTTTATGTACTCAAAATGCCATTGTTCCTTATCTCACTTAAGAGATTTCTATACTACAAAAAGTTACTTTAAACATAAGATTTCTTGATTTTTTTTATGCTTTTAATGGTAAAACATTGTGAAATAAATAATTATTTTAGCATACTAGCTTAAACCTTTACTTTGTTTTACACAGTAAATTCCATAAAGTTTCATCCGACTGAACAAGTGGCTCTTACAGGTATGTAAAGTTTTTTCTTATGCTGAGTGTATCAGTCATGATAGAAAAATGTGTCATTCACTAGCATCTTCTGGGTGGTAGCCCCTCTTCCTACTGCTTTGTCAGTATCCTTATTGATTGAATTATTTTTGTATTTTTAACAAATCAGAACTAGATCTTCCCATCTGTGTTTGTCGTATCATTGTCATATGTGCTTATCTGCTCCAAAACACACATCAGCTGAATGTTTGTAAGTCCATGGAACTGATGGGATTCATCCCAGAGTACAGAAGGAGCTAGTTAGTGGATGTTACGGCAGGACCCCTCTTGATCGTGTACCAAAAGTCTTGGGGGTTTGGGGAGGCCCCTGCTTGACTGGGAAGCTACCAACATTATTCTAATCTACAAGAAGGGTGTGAGGGAAGACCCAGGGAACTACAGACCTGTTATTCTGTGTACTTTTTACAGGAATGATATTAGACTATTATATTGGGTACTGTTGAAAGGCATTTAAAGAATAATGCAATCAGGCACAATCAACGTGGGTTGACAAAGGGAGAGTCCTGTTTAACTGATTTGATAACCTTCTATGATAAGGTCACCCACTTAATGGATGAAGGGAATGTGGTGGATATAATTTTCCTGGATTTTAATATTAAGACTTTGATACCATCTCTCTCAGCATCCTTTTGGATGAGTTGTCAGGCTGTGGGATAAGTGGGTTCGTGAAGAAGTGGCTGTGGGGTTGTGGTGAATGGGGCTGGCGACCAGTCACCACTGGTGTTCCTCAGGGTTCAGTTTTAGGGTTAGTCCTGTTCAATATATTTATGAACAATTTGCATGCAGGAGATGAATGCACCAAACTTGGGTATGCTGCTGACTCTTTTACGGGAAAGAAGGCCTTGCGGGGGGACAAATCGAAGCATTGGACTATGGGATGAAATTTAACAAGTCAGATTTCTGCACCTAGGATGGTGTAATGCCAAGCACAAGTATAAACTGGGAGAGGAGTGGCTGGAGAGCAGCCCTGGAGAAAGGGATCTGGGGGTGCTGGTTGGCAGCAGGCTCAGTATGAGCCAGCAGTGTCCCCTGGCAGCTCAGAGGGCAAACTGCATCCTGGAGTATGTCAAACAGCATCACCAGCTGATGGAATGAGGTGATTATCCCACTGTATTCAGTGTTAGAGCAGCCTCACTTAGTGAGTACTGTGTGCCAGATTCCAGAAGTATGTGAAAGTCCTGGAATGTGTCCAGAGGAGGACAACAAAGCTGGTGAGAGGGCTGGAAGGCATGTCCTGTGAGGAACAGCTGCAGACTTGTGTAGTTGGAGAAGAAGAGTTTGAAGGGCAACCTCACTGCTCTCTACAGCTTCCTGAGGAGGGGACATAGACAGAGAGGTGGAGGGCTGGTGGTCAATGCCCCAAGCCTGTTGGTGTTTCAGAGGCATTTGGAAAATACCTTTTAATATCTTGCCTTAACTTGCGAAGCCCTGAAGTGGTCAGGCAGTTGGACTAGGTGATTGCTGTAGGTCCCTTCCAACTGAAATAGTCTATTCTATCGTAACCCTTTTGAAATACATGATGTTTCCAGAAGAAAAGAATATTGTGATACTGAGTGTGCAGAATAAACAGCTTGCAAATATGACTGTTGAATGAAGAGGAACTCCAGTATTTTGAGAAGTAGTAAATGAGGGATGATACCTGTTAATGTACCAAATGCTTTCTGCAAATGTTACATATTAGAACAGCAGTGACATTCATGTTCTGATGTGTAGTTATTAAGGGGGTGTTTTCATTGTAGGAATGATTAATTTGGTAGCTACTTATATTTTACATAATTAGTTGTGTCCTTAAAAGGATTGAAGCCAGGAGAGGAATCGTTAATGTTGATACTTGCTTCCCAAAAAGTTTCTCATACTATCTGTTAGGAAAAGATGTGACTTGGCAAATGTATTGGCAAATGTAATGTTAAATGCTAGTTTTTATTGTCCTTGGACATGCTGTTGTTTGGTGACTTTTTTTTTTCTTGCCTCTCTTCCCCTCTGCAGCATCTGGAGACCAGACAGCTCACATCTGGAGATACATAGTACAGTTGCCTACCCCTCAGCCAACTGCAGACTGCAATGTAAGCAATCGACTTCCTTCAACCAAGCTAATTGCACAGCAATTTCATCAGATCTGGATTTTATGATATGACTGAATGACAAATTTTCAGGATTGCAAAAGGAGGGATTTTAAGGTTTTAGTTTAACAGGTGTATTTCAGCCTTTCTTTCCAAAAAGAAAAAAAAAAAAAAGGACTTGCTTTATGCTTTCAAAAATCTAATGGTGCAGAATAGCATATGCAGCTGCAAGTATGTTAATTGACTTTTTGCTCAAGGTGATAAAACGTGTAAAGGAATGAACTGTCAAGTAAACATTTTTGTAATAATTCAAATAAATAATAATGAAGTTATTTTTAAACAACTTAAACTCTTTTGACTTAACTTACTGAGGCACCTGTATTAACTATAGGTGCTATGAATTGAAAGCTGATGCTAAAGACTTGTATTTTTTACATTTATTTAATTGCATATTTAAATTTGATTTCAAATTGACCCTTGCCAGCACTTACCACAGTATCTGGCATTGTTGTGCCCAGCTTTAGTTAGCCAGTATTTACAGTAGACTGTCAAATGCTGTATCTGACTTAAAAGCACCTGTATTAAATTGTGAAGACATAGTTTATAGCAGGAGCTTCTCAGTAAGCTGAGTGGGGGCAAGAGATGGCTGTACAATGTGAGATAGATTTCTGAATGGCAAATGTTTGAATCAGTTTATTTGATTTGGCACTTCCATTTTGAAAGAGCAGTACAAATGCTATCTTTTCACATCCAAATACCATGAATGAAAAGCTTATTTGTCTTAAGTAAATAAGGTTCAGAGATCGATGCTTCCTGCTTAGCAAAAGAATCTTTTGCATCCAGTTTACATCAGTGCTGTGTGATGGCAGTGTATTGACCAGCAGACAGATATTGATGTCACGATTTTGCTTCTAATGGATAAAAATATGGTGTCTTCCCAAAATATTAAAATAGTCGCTGTCCTGTTAGATGCTTCCTACTCTGAAAAATTTAAAGGAAAAAAAATAATCCCTTGATACAAGTGCTGCAGTGAAACTCAGTGCAAGGGGAAGATAAAAGGAACAGTAAGGGGAATATAAAAGACTTACCATATAGTAATAGGGGCAGATGTTCAGGGCTAAACAGTTCAGCAGAGAATTTAAAATGAAGTAGTTACTAAAACCACATTTGACTTGCTGGTATTATTCCTTCAACTGTGTTTTTGATAGTGAATTCCTGAATAGGCTAGATTCTACAGACACAAGTTACTCACATTCACATGAAGGGGACTGGGAGGCACTTATGCTGTAAAACATACCTGTGAGGCATTCCTTCCCATTTCTTCTAAATCTTTTTTCTCTTGCATCGTATAGCAAGTGTCTGGAGAAGATGAAGTTGAGTTCTCAGATAAAGATGAACCTGATGGAGATGGAGATGGTTCTAGCGATTGTCCCACAGTCAGAGCCCCATTAACTTCCCTGAAAAGCCACCAAGGAGTGGTCATAGCAGCTGACTGGCTTGTTGGGGGGAAGCAAGCTGTGACAGCGTCATGGGATCGGACAGCGAATCTGTATGATGTAGAGACTTCTGAACTTGTCCATTCTCTTACAGGTATTGCAAAAAGATAAATTGGTGGTTTATTTTCATATGGGGGATTATTTGTAGATACTGAAACATTGGGAAAAGTTGTTTCTCTGGGATACTGTTTGAGTGTGTACAGGACTTGAGCTGGTGATCAATATTCTAAAATTTCTACTTTGTTAATCCTCTGATAAATTTGTGTTCTTTTAAGCTTGTGGTATATCATATGAAGTAGTTGTTTTTAAACTGAATGCTTTTGCTGTGTTCATGGCATGTTAATGAGCAATAACTTGTCAGTACTTCATGTCAAGTGAGTAGAGCAGTATTTTGCTTTTACATATACTTTTAAACTTTTACAGCAGTAGTACTGTTAGAGTTCAGAGGAATTACTCAACTTCTTTTACTGTTCAGGGAAAAAAGAACTGTCCCCATTTCATTCCAAGCGTATGTGGAAACGAAATGCCTTATTTTCATTGCCTTACGTGTTCTCATCTGCGATTGTAGGGCATGACCAAGAGCTGACACATTGTTGTACGCACCCCACCCAGCGTCTCGTGGTGACATCATCACGCGATACAACCTTCCGTCTGTGGGATTTCAGAGATCCTTCTATCCATTCTGTGAATGTCTTTCAGGGTCACACAGAGTAAGTGACAGTTCCTTTGCAGGTTTTTACAAGTTCCACAAGTATGAATGTATTCAGTTGCTACTCTGAACAAAACTGTTCCTGTGCTCTTTTTGAGGTGCTAAGTTCATTCCTCTGTTTTATGAGACTGATTTTCACAGAAACCTCTAACTGTCCTCCTTCAAATGTAACACAGCAATGCTTAATTTCCAAAACAGCAGCCAGGGCTCTTGGTGTGGTATTGCTTATATGGTAAGTCTAGATGACACTCCTTACAATTAAAGATAATTTAAAGTATGAGGGTTGGTTTTGGTCTTTAGTTTAGGGGTATTGCTGTAATGCAGTTGATGAAGCACAGGTGATGACCTCTGCTTCTCATGATCATGTGAGATAAAGGTTACTTCTTTGGAACCTGGGGGGATGGGAAGCAGGATTAATTTTTTACTTTTTAAGGTAAAGCTTCTAATTTTGACATAAAGTAAGAAATTAAAGTAAGGGCACTGATTAACATGTTCTGTCAAAACAGTTGAATATGGGCAAATGTGTCCATGAGAATCTATGCTACAGTGTTGACTGACCATTCTGATAATCAGAGCTTTGGTATGTGGAGCAACTTTGAAGTACTTTACCCAAGGAAGCTTTTCTTTTTAAAAGAAGATTTTTGAATGTTTGAACTTGACCAGTTCAGAAACAAATTTCACCTCCCATCTTCAGCATAAAAAGATGATTGTTAATCCTAGCTCAAAACAAAAACCGCAAATACTTATTCATGCATCTATTTTGTGTTAATTCAAATGTGTAGTTTGCATTACGACTTTCAGTATCCACATTCTCATTCTCCTAGCTCTTTGCTAGCCTAATAGTTTAACTAAAACCTCTTTAAACCTCACTGCCCTCAGTCTGATAACTTATTTCGGTGCATGGGAGCCATCTTCTGATGGAAGAGTAAGCTGAATTTTGTGGTCTGCATCCTAGAATTGTTTCACACCATCGTTGTTTGTACTTTTCTATCACTTTTCCTAGAATGACTTGTAAAAGTTGGAAACTTTTGTGTCTGTTGGCGCCTCTGTTTTTTTCTGACCTTATTAACTGCTGACATGTTTTCAGAGAAAGGAACATGATTGACATCTGTGTTTTTCTGTATCCATACTGAGACCGAGTGATGTTGATCGGGGTGATGGTAAAAGGCATTTGCTGGTGTGTTGGCCTCTATCACTGACACCTGTTAAGTATCAGGGAGTTTGTTTTCCATGAATGGAATAGACCTTGAGCCACCTCTTTGCTCACTTTTATTACAGCTTTTAATTGTCTTCACATTTGTGCTGTCTGTTGTATTGTCTGTCTCCATTTTGTTACTTGAATGTGCAGGTTTTTAGTGTTGACACAGGCTTTTTCACCAAATACACTAGCTTTTGCGAGTCTCAAAGCTGGCTTGGTACCAGTTAATGCCTAAGGTTGTTCAGCTCTGTTTTGCTGAAGAGATGGTCTCTTAAGGAAGATGAGTATTTGGCTGAGGAGCCTAGGCAGAGTGGAGATGAGAGTTTGGTATTTTGCAGTCAAGACCTACTTGGAGGGATTTCATTTTTGGTCCATTATTGTGCTGCCTATTGGCACAATATTTTAAAATTACTCTCAAATCAACACTGTGACAATCTTCTCACATTAAGCAGCATGGAAGAAACTTTTATCTGTTAACTGGAAAATGCATACATACAAGGCATTTTCCAAATGCCTAATTGAGTAATTTTCCAAGTTCTTAGTATTTTGATAGGCTCTCGGAATCAGTTCTGCAAATTACATGTTAGGGTCATTAACACTGATGATTTAATGTCCTCACTTGGAAGTTGTTAACAGCCTCCTGCTGAGGAGTACCTGATGAATAGCTGTCTAGAGCCCAAAAAGCAACTTGTTTTCCCTGTGTGTTTCACCAGGTCAACTCCTAATGCGTTAAAGCAATATAATTAGCTGCAGGTACCTCAATCACAAGGCCAACGTACGAGTTTATTGTGTTGCAGCCCCGAAATCTTATGCCATCCCCACGGCCCTCTTGCAAGGCATCCGAACCGCCACCCGCTCCTGGCAGTGCGAGGCGGACAGCTGCAGTCGCCTTCCCTTGCGCCCTCTTTGACGCTGCCGGGCACTCGCATTTCCCCCGAACATGGTAACTCGCCGGGCCGGGGCTGAACGCGAGCGGGGCCGGCCGAGCGCTCCCTCGCCCGTTCCCGCTCCCGGCCTGACGCAGCGTCGCCGCCGAGCGTCGCCCCCGCGCCGGCAGGTGGCAGCACCACGCTGCCGGCCGCGCCGAGCCCGGCGGAGGAAGGAGGGGCTGGGGGTGCCCCGGGCTGAAGGCGGGGGGCACGTGGGCACACGCACGGACTGCTCCCGCCCCTTGGCGCTCTGCATCCGGCCTGGCAGCCCTGCTGCCTGGAGCAACTTGTAGTTTTGGATCGGGGCTTTAAACCTGCCCGGGAGTGCAGGGTGCTTGTTCCCTGTGGTGTGCGGCTTTGTCTGCCGGATAGCGGGATTTCCGCTTCCTTTCCAACAACCGTAATGAGTTACACTTAAGACTTAGTCAAAATGGCACATTATCTTCTAAAAGAAATTATAACAGGATGATGCTGATGTGTTCTATGACCTACTCTAGGTAGTGCAGCTCTGGCGGGGGTGGACTAGGTGATCTTTCGAGGTCCATTCAAACCCCGGCTGTTCTGTGGTACCGTGTGTTGAAAGATGAAGCTATGCTGTTGTATGCAGAGCGTGATTTTATAAAAGTAGCCGATTGTATTTCCATTGAAAAAGGAAAGCAGTTGCTGGGCATTGCTTTGTACTATTAAGTAATGTTCTGTCAAAATAGATGTATGCATACTAACTGCCAGAGGTTATTGGTATTTTAGGTGGGCTAAGAAATCATGTTTGTGTAGCTTCAGCCTCTAGCTGCTGGGATTTTATCTCACAGAGCTTTCTTTCCTACATTAATAACTTCTTAAGTAATGATAAGAGTTTTCTATCTTTTCTTCTTTACAAGTTAACAGCTCTTTTTCCAAGTTACCTATTTTGTCTCAAAGTGTGTTTTCCAATATATTGTGATATTTATATCTCCAAAGACCAAGTTTAGTACACTGATGGCCAAGTGCAGGCTTGAAGTGTAAGAGTACTGAGTCTTCAATATGTTCGGGATGTTTTGGAAGTTGCATCTTCCTAGGGAAGTTTCCAGATCTGTAAACATTGCTTGTTTACAGTGGTCTTATAAATGGCTGTTTAAGTTCAGTACATGACTTACTTGCTCGTGCACTGCCTCCATAGCGATAACAATATTTTGCCACATTCGTTTCAGGTTTGCCATGCTCCCAGTTCATCTCACTTATTCTCTACTGATAAAATATAATGAAATGATGTGGAAGTAATACCAATTTTTGCTTCAGTATTGTCTAATTTTTGTGCACATCAATAGGAATTTGTATTATGAGTGCTGTTAAACCTCATTCACACTCCCTGAGAAGTTAAACAGAGCCTTGGGAAAAGGTTACATTTATATTATCATCCACACACTTACTTGTTGCGTGTTAATTAAATTGACTTCCTGAGTTAAAGGCTCCAAAAATTATACTGGGGACTCAAATTCCAACACCTTTTTTCAGAAGATACTTCTTTAAGATACATGTTTGATAACTTGTAGTGCCAGTTGTTCTCCTCTTGAGAAATTACTGAATTTAGAGGTTATTGATTTGAATTCTTCAAGTTGAACTAAGGTAATGCTCTGAAGAGTAAAATGCTTCTGACATCTAAATGACCATTTTCATTCTAGCTTCACTTCTGCTTTTGTTTGCTGACCCCTGCACGGCCGTGTCTTAGTGGGGCTCTGAAGGCTGTTCTTTTTCCAACCTGGTGACCTGGTTGAATAACTCTGGTGTTGACATTCCTTGTATACATGCTTGATTAGTTTTTCAGCCTGTTCAAGTACTCTGCATGTGTTGAAGTCTACCTTAATGTATGGAGCCTTCTAACATTTCCACATTGGAAATCTTTACCATTTGTAGTTTTAAAAAAGAAAATCTTTCTGCATGTCTAGTCAACTTTACAGGCTTTATGTATTTGTTCTGAAATTCAGTAACAGTGGAAATGAATGAGTAACCCATTGGCATCAGATTACTTCCTAGCTTGTGTATTCATACCCGTCTTTTAAATCCAGCAATGCTTTTGCTGTATCTTGATGCTTATGTGCAGCTGAAAAATTAATTGGTAAATATTAAACTTTGTTCAGCGATGATCAGAAGTACACGCTACTTAGGTACCTATCTTTTGAAATGCTTGAATGAAATGTGCTGGGCTTCCAAGTATGGACTTGCAAATACCACCCTCCAAAGAGCAAAATGTCTTCAGAACCAGCTTTGAGTTGCTATTCTTAAGGGAATATCCTTTGTTAATGCTTCTTGATTGTTCAGTATGTAGTTATGCATCAACTTGTCATGGCAATGACACACATTTTTGACTTCAAAAGAAAAATAAAAATTTCAGCAGGTACTTTTGACCTAGCCAGAAAAAATGGCAACGTTTTTGGTTTTATGGCTTCTCAGATTTACTGATCTTTGTAGCTAGATTCAGCCAGTGTATCAAACATGAATGTATGTTAGCAGTTGAATATATATCTTTGTGTTATTTCCTGGCAAACTTGGAGACAAAATTGCTGAAACTGTATCTTATTCTGATGGAGGGATGAACAAGGTGGTTTACACCACTTTCGGGCTACAGCATGTTCTTTCTCCTTTTGTTCTGGTTGTGTGGCTGTAGGACATCAGAAGGGAAAGTTCCTATTCGTTCCCTGTCTGTATGTCTCTGAATATGCAGCTGGATTGAGAACTTTGACACTAGAGAATTGCAAATGTATCTTGATTCTTCAGCTTTTATTCTTCAAAGTCCTACACTTGCTGGGAAATCTGAATTAAAAAAAACCACCATAAAATACTCAAGCAGCAGCTCTTTAGGATGCTGGGCTGGATTCTGACATTTAGTGAATAGGGAATTAATGTCACAATAGTGTTCTGTATCAAGAGACTAATAACTGCTTTAGTTTTGTGAACACTCAAGTTTGCCAAGGTCAGCTAACTTTCCCAAATTCTTCATTCTGCAAGATTTAATTCTCATCCCCTAGTACATGCTTGTCTTGTTCTTGAAAGACCAAGTGATGGCAGGGAGGAATGACAGCTCTTCAGGTGCCAGTGTCATTAGCCACCCCTGTTGGAAAATAGTCACGGTCTAGATATCCCTAGTACTATGAGGCTGCTGTTAGATATTCCGATTGAACCATGTTTTCTTGGTAAAGCTGAAGTATATCAGTTCTAAAACTGCAAGTTTTGCATCTCTGACTAAGAATTGTGCTAGGAAAGGGAGTCCTTTTTGCCAAGTAAAGTGTCACAAGTTGGGATGCTGTCAGCAGTGGCTGACCAATTAAAAGCATCTGTTCTTTTCAAGATAGTCCTGTTCTTGCTTCAGATGTTAATCCATCAGTGATGCTCTGTCTACCACTTTTCTGTTGTTTGTATTCAAAAAATGCCTTAGGCATTCAGCATGTGTGGATCTCTCAATCCAGCTTCTGGAAGAAATGCAGATTTTTTTTCTGATGAAATATTCAGTTTTCTGCCCAAGCTTTACCAATTAACTACATGATTCTGATATTTTAGTTAGTATTCTTATCTTGTTCTGTCTGCTCTGGGTTTTTTTTACTATTTTATTTTCTCTTGCACTTCATTGTCAAGACCCCAGATTTGCCTTTCAAACACTGACCTGACCCCACATTTACATGAGGGTATCTTTTAGATGAAGACTGTGGCCTGGACTTTAAATTCTAGGGTTAGTGTTGGTTTGGGTTTTTTAAATTCTATTTTGTGCATCTAAAGATTTCCATATAAAACCCTCTTGGTCTACCTTTATTCCATATGTTTAACAGAGCATGTTCAGGTCTCAATAGTTTGCCTAGAGTTGTTAAAAGCCTCATTAGCTGATACCTGAAAGCACCCAGCTTTGAATTTGTCTTAACTCCCCATGTTGTTAGCTTCTTTGTGAGTCTGTTTCAGCGCAAACTGGGGCCAGCATGTTTTACATGCCTTCAGCTCATCCAAGTTACCTGTTTTCACTCTCTTGCACAACTTGAATACTCCATTTTCTATTCTAACCTTCCCCCCACCCAACTTTTTATACAAAAGTGTTCATTGCAATTATGAAATTAAGGCAACTTGAAGTTGTTAATTCTTGTCCTTATGAGGATCAAGAAGAACAAATGCTATGGTTTCTACTTCCTGGCAAGCATTCTTTTGGTTTTGTTTATATACCTATATATGTATCTTTGTATAAAAACTTGAAGAGTATGCATTTATCCCATTTTTCTTTATAGATCTAGGCATACCATTTTCTGTAAAGCTTATTGCGGTGACAACGAATATAAAGCTAAAGGTTGAAGCTTGTTACTGGCTGTTAAGCTTCACAAGTAGGTTGTCTTATGGCCCTCTTTGTACCAGTTTTGACAAATATTTGTTTGCCATTTGATAGTATCTTAAATTGGTTCGTGGTGGTAAGATTGTATGGAGCTTATTATTCTTTGGATGTTTCTGATAGGTTGGTTTGGGTTTTTTTCTTAGTAGATGCATGAATCTCTTTATTTTCATGTGCCAAGAATAATTCCAAGGAAAATAGAAAAAAAAAATCAGCATTTTATTAGGCTATTGCTACCATGTGCACATAAATGCACCATGACTGGGCGTGTAAGTCACAATAACTAGTATTAAACTGAAAATCTCTATGGGGATTATCATCAAGTTACCAAGCTTGGATGGAAGGCATTAATATGCAGTGCTATGGAGTTAATATTAGATTCTAGAACTAATATAGATTTTTATTTTTAAAGTGAAGACAGATGTTCTGTGCTTTGAAATACGGTTTTGGCCATATTTTTTTTAAGGTAATAATCGAAACTCTCTGAAGTTTAATTCCTGCTTCCTGTAAAAGGAAGGAGCATAGATACTATGGTGACAATCAGTTGTAAGGATGCTTTTCTGTAGGAAATACTCCTTGGAGTTCTAAGAAACTCATTTACTAAGCACTCCACTATATAACTAATATTGTGCACTTCAAATTCGGGGGAAGACTGTCTTAACCACTCTTGAAATTCTGGGAAGTGAGTCATTCCGTAACTGTTAGTTGTATGTCAGTATTTGATTAGTTCAGCAAGTAAAGTTACAGCACTGTCATGGTGCTGAAAAGCAATTGAAAGATAATACTCTTTAGTAGTTTTGTTTCCTTTATGTTCTTTTCTGATGTTGCTGACTAATGTCCTCATGGTAAAATTGCTTCCTAATTAATAAATAAAAATTAATAAGCCATTCCTTAAACTGTAAGAGTAAGAGCTTAAAATTAAATAACGTCCTCTAGGTGTTTTATTTAGGGTAACGGGGTATGTAACATGCACAGTTCAAATGAACTCAGTGTTGGTTGTTAAGGTTTTGTCAGTCACTTTAAAGAAGATGTAGGCAATAAATCTGTACCCAGTTGCTTATGAGTGCTTTAAGCTCGTAAGAGAGCTTCATGAGACAATCTTAATTCTGTTCTTGAATGCAGGCACTAAAAAGCTCGATGATGTTTTTTCAAATGACCCACAAAAGAGCATAGCCAAAGGCTTTTTCTTTGTATCCAGTTGAGTAGAGCATAGTGCTTTACAGTGTGTTATCGTTCGGAAACTTACGTAACATAGGCAGCAATACTGCAGGGATAAATGGACCTTTTTTTATCCCATCATAATGTTATGGAATTGATTTTAAAGATATCTGCACCTTAACTAATTTACTAACTTGCTATTGAGTAATTCTTGTAAAAGCTAGTGATTGTTTTCAATCCTGTGTCACTTTATTATATTAAGACAGATAGTGCCAAAAAGAGATACTGGCAATTTCCTCTAAATGTCATGAAACACATATATCTGGAGTAGACACTGTTGGATTAAATGCTGAAAACATGACTTCTTAGTTCAAACAGTTATCTCTGAATTCATCCTCTCCCTGTTTTTGTGTTAATTCCTTCATGGTTTGTTCTTAACTGTTTCTCAAGTTGGAGAAAAAAATTCTGCTCCTATTTGGGGATAAATCCTCAGGCAGACTTTGTGATTTGTGTATGTAGCTCATCCTGGAACAGATTTTAAAACCTGAATGTGCAATTGGAAGTGGAGCTACTAGTGTGCTCCTTACCTGGTGCTCCCATGGCCAGAGCTCTTGTCCTTGAAAATGGGTAAACTATTGTCTGTATCTGGAAGTTTTAAACTCCTGGCTTCCTTACAGGCTGTGGACTGCTCTGTGTGGGAATACACTTTGTTTCTCTATAAGAATGAAAACTCTTACGGAGAGAGTAGGTTCCTTTATGTTTCGTTCCTGTATTTTACTATTTAAAAAGTGAGAGGTGTATTTGAGCACTCAGATTTTGCTGGTAAGCTACAATTGGGTCTACACTGAATACGTTTCTCTGAAAGCTTGGATATAGTCCATTTTCTCTGGAACTTGAGATTAATAATTATGAGTAGATGCCTTTTCATGGGAATGAAAACGTTGTCTCCAAGCGTTTACCGGTAAATCCCAGAATAGGCTGCAAATCAAAATGGAAAGAGCAGTGTTAACTTTATTTGGGTGCATTGCCAATAAGGGTTCTGCATCAGCATTTCATGGTCCAACATTTCCAACATCTTTTTTTTTTCTTTTCCTCCCCTATGTGTGAAATTTCAGCAGATTGTTATGCAAAACAGTTTTGTGTCTCAGTGTGACTGGGGAGACAGCTGTTCAGCCTAATGAGGAGTGCTAGCACTACAGTATTTCTGTTGATTGAGACCCACGGAGGGAGCAGGATGTTCGAGGCCAGGCAGCGGTGTGTGGTGAGGAAGTGCCACGCTGTCAGCTGGAAGTACACGCTCGGCTGCTCCCTACGACAAGATAAATGAGTTTTGCTGGGGTTTGGCGGAGGCTGAAGCTTTTCTGGAGAATAGTTGTAGCGCACCAAACTCCCCATGGGACCCACGGTTTGAAGTGTCATAAGACTGTTTCCTCTTCGCCAGTTTGTTTTTTAATGTCCTACAATACCTGTCATCTTTTTGAGTTATTAAAAACCTAATGTCTTCTAGCATTCCATTAACATGGGGGCTGATGATCTTTTGTTGACACTTTTTATTAATTTAGCCAAGGGGGTGTTAACTACAATTTTAGAAAAAAACTAAACAATCGTATCAATAGAAAGTGAAAATATCCAGATGAAATTACAGGAAAAAGTCTTAATTTTTGTGATTTGCATGGGGCTAGGGAGGCAGTACTTTTGAAAGCTTATTTGTATGTCAGCTGCTCTGCAAGCTTCTTTTCTTCCCACATAGACTTTGATTCCCTTTCTTCTCACCTTACCACTTCAGTTGCTTGAAAACGTGATTTAGTTTAGAAGTAGAAAGTCGCCTTTCTTCTTGTTACTGTTTTGTCTTAATTAAAAATCCCCAAAACTGAGATGGGATGCATCTGCCTCACCTTAAGTGATGCCCCAGATTGGAGTAGCAGATCTAAGAAAAAAACCCCTCATGATCTGTAGTACATAAGAAAACCTATGATCACAGCACTTGCTCGTGTTCATGCTTTTCTTGACTGTTGTATATGCTCTTGAATTTAAACAGACTATTTTAAAAAATACCCAGTATGTTCCACTTTGAAAAAACAAACCACACCACCCCCCCAAACCACATCTGGTCTTTACTCAGAGACAATCAAGCGCGGATAACCCTCCCAAGAATTGTCCATGTTTGTGAGAATGATATGATACTGCTTTTGGCCTTTCTAGACCTGGTATTAAGTTACTTAAAACTTCTAGTCTTGCAATTTTATTTTTTTTTTAAATGAAGTATCTTTAGGAATTGGATTGACTGTGTATATATAGGTTCCCCTAGAAGAGCAGTGTTTCATTTTCTTAAAGCCTAATATCTAAGACCGTTGTACAGTGCCTCCATGTACTGTTTGCTTTGAAACTGTCACCAAATGCCTTGATTTTAAACAGTGGGTTCAGTTAAAGGTGCTGTCATAGCTAGCTTGCAAATAGCACATACCCCAGCCTGCCTGGCCTTACCAGGATGAACTCTTGGGAGGGTAGGCAGAGGACTAAGACTACAAAACACATTTAAAGATGTGACTGAAAACAGCTAGGCAGACTTCCCTTTGCTTTTCTATCGCTTGTCCAGGTGCCAGAAAACTACAGCAAAAGTTCATTGCATTTTTCAGTTTACAACCTTTCTCTCGGTGTAGCTGGTAATATCTGCATGCATAGTTAATCTGAAAGCAGTGTGGAAAAGGATTTTGTTTTCTTTTGACACTCTTTGTTGCTTTTATGTGAGTGGTAAGCATTGAGCTAACCTAGAGTTGGCAATTCTGTTTGCATGGCGATAGTTTTGAAAGTTTTCACTTGAAAAATGATTAATCTAAGAATGAGTGAACTTTCCAGGGTCAAAGAAACTCAAATGTTTGACAGCGATAAGCAATAAAAGAGAACTGATATGAGATCAAAGAAGCTGGAAAGCTGTTTAAAGTGGTAAGGGAGGAAAAAAGTATTCAAAATTGGAGGGTTATTCCACAACATATTCCAGTTGTAACTGGAATAAAATGTGCGATGGGAAAACAGATCAGATTTGTGTGTTGGCAACAGAATTCTAAAATGTTGCATATTCATTTACCTGGAGCTTTTCTATGGCTTGAATTCCTCATACTGTTGTGTACAACAAAATCTCCCAATTTGTTTGCAAAGTATGAAGATTTAATAGTGAATTTTAAACTTAGAAACATTGTTTCATATGTGCTACAGCAGTATAGAGTTCAGTGAAAGTCTGAAGCATTTTCCTGAGGTATTTTGTAGCCTGTATAAAAAACTAGTGGGGAGAGAAGTGCAGATGTTGGTAAGTTTAGTGGAGGTTGGGCAAATGGAAGACAAGTTCTGTGCCAAGAACATACCAACCCTATTCTGCAGTAATTTAGCTGTGTGAATCAGTTTTCCTCCCAAATGCAAAGTTTCTGATGAGAGTCATCAGTTGTGGCCTTTCATGTATGTTTTAGCTTTTTGACTGTTGGTTCATAAAGTCCAGAGGATTAGGTGAAGACCTCTTGGTTCTTATTGTAATCATCTCCCTGCTAACTTAACTGCACTCTAATAACAACTTAGTATCATGAATAAAGTGGGCCTTCATCCTAATTAAAACTTAATTTGGTGTCAATTTAAATTAAGAGGCTTGCATAAACCAGTCCATTGTGACCTGGCTAGTGCTAATCTCAATCAGCAGCTTGGATAGGACATGAATTCAAATTTCTGCAGAACAACCAAAGTGACAGTAACAACTGACAGTTTAAATTAAAATTACTAAATTCTAAGAAATTGATGTGCATGACCCATGTTACAAGATAGGTCATTAAATCAAATCTGTAGAAACAGAGTTGAGAAGTCTTCCCTAATGATTCTGGGGAGAGACAAAAATGCTTTGTTAGTACATTGTGTGGCAAGAAAGTAACTGGTTTTGAGTTGGGCATTCACGCATTAATAAAGTGAAAATAGTACAAAAAAGTAACTGGTTAATATTAAATGCTAAGTAAAAGACTTTTAAAAAAAAATCAGCTCATGATCATGAGAACCATGGATTTGAACTCAGCACTATACTGTTCTCTGAGACTATAAAATAAAAAGATAATAAAATTCTAAATAAAATTCTTTAATCTTTTCTGAAAGTAATATGTTGCAATTGCTAGGAATGTTCTTAGCAGTCTTTCCCTGGCTGCCCTTGTGCATTTATATTCCTAATAGGTAAAATTCTGAAGAACTGTCTGGTCATGCTTCTTAGTACTACTATGTGCCATTTTTTTATCTGACTCAGAGATGTTAGCTACTTGTAAAACAGGAATAGAAATGGCAAATAGGAGTTATTAGATTGCTGTAGCTATTGCTAGTGGAGTTACATACTGAGCTTCCGATATGTATTACAGCATGTTTAGGTGTGTGTGCAAAATAGCTTTAGCTCTACGTCTGTCCTGGTTGTAGCCAGGCCAGAGTTACCCTCCCCAAGCAGCCAGCCCAGGTGAGCTGAGTCAGCCTGGGCTGTTTCCACACCACCTGACATCACTCCCCCATAAAAGGAGCTGTTTGGGGAGGGGTGCTCCAGGTGCCTCCAGGGCAGTCCAAACGTGGCTGGGGTTTTGGGTTGGTTCTTGTGTGCAGCACTCTGTTATCATCGGGTCAGTAAGGTGCTCTGTGCTATCACCAGGTGTGAGTGTAATTGGCTGTTACTGTTCCCCTTTCATGGTGCTTTTATTAATAAACTGTCCTTATCCCCAACCCACTGAGGCTCTGTTTCTGTGAGGGAGCAGCACGTGGTGCTGAGTCAGTGCTTGGGGCTGAACCACCACAACATCTCAGGTATTTTAGGTGTCTTCACTGCCTGTGCTGTGAATTACAAATGCCTGTATTTTTTAGTACGCCTGTATTTTTTAGTACACCTTCATGCAAAGAAAAATGATGTGTGTATCTGTTACTTTCTTTAGTCTTTAGAGAAAGCATACATCCAGAAATCTTTGGATAGACAGCAAATAAACTTGACTACTGTTTTCAGAATGCTGGAGAGGCAGAGTTGTGCTGTATGCTATCTCAGTTTTGCTTGTCTGATAAGCCAACTAGATATTAATACAGACTTTCAGAAATTAATTGAGGCTTCAAGACTGGGCTTCTTTAGCTCATATTAAGATCAGGGGAATGAGAGATGCACCTCCAGAGTGGCTTTCCACTGTTTGGCTTCTGTGTGGCCAGCAGGTCGAGGGAGGTGATTCTGCCCTCTACTCTGCTTTTGTGAGACCCCACCTGGAGTCCTGTGTCCAGCTCGGGTCTCCAGTACAGGAAAGACATAATGCTGTTGGAGCAAGTCCAGAGGAGGCCACGAAGATGACCAAGGGGCTGGAACACCTCTTCTATGAAGACAGGCTGCAAGAGTTGGGCTTGTTCAGTCTGGAGAAGAGATGGCTCTGGGGTGACCTATTTATGGCATAAAGGGGTCCTACAGGAAAGTGGGAGAAAAGGGACTGTTCACCACAGAGTGTAGCGATAGGATAAGGGGCAATGGCTTTAAGCTGAAAGAGAGTAGGTTTAGGTTTGAAGTTAGGAAGAAATTCTTTACTATGAGGTTGGCGAGACACTGGCAGAGGTTGCCCAAGAGAGGTTGTGGAAGCTCCATTTCTGGAGGTGTTAAAGGCCAGGTTGTATGTGGCTTTGGGCAACATACTCTAGTGAGGGTGTCCCTGCCCATGGCAGGGGGGTTGGAACCTGATGATCTTTGAGGTCTCTCCCATCCCAAAGCATTCTGTGATTCTTTTTCTAGCACTTGGGCCAGTCAAGCCGTAAGTGACACAGCTTCTTGTAAGAATATTTTTAAAATTCCAAAATACCCACTTGGAGTTTGAATGTTTCAGGTTACTTTTGGCAACCAAAAAAAGGTGACATATTTTACAGGAAACACAGGAACAGAAAGTTGAACTTTAAAGCATATGCTAATTTAATGAAGAATTTCAGAGCCTGATGTCTTTCTTTTTACTCATGATTATTTAGCACTGTGACATCTGCAGTTTTCACTGTGGGAGACAATGTTGTTTCTGGTAGTGATGACCGTACTGTAAAAGTTTGGGATTTGAAAAACATGAGGTCTCCTATTGCAACGATCCGTACAGACTCTGCAGTCAACAGGTAAGCAGAACTCTGAGTTACTCTTTTTCTTAATTCATGTTTTTTTAATTAATTCTTAATTTCTGTCCTGTGTGGGAACGGTTCGAAGCTGCTCCAGGGAGGTTCAGACAGGACATGAGGAAACATTTCGTTATGGACAGGGTGGTGACACACTGGAACAGGCTTTCCAGAGAGCTGGTTGATGCCCCAAGCCTGTCAGTGTTTCAGAGGCATTTGGACAAGGCCCTGAACAACATACTTCAACTTTTGGTCAGCACTGAAGTGGTCAGGCAGTTGGACTAGATGATTGTCGTAGGTCCCTTACAACTGAAATAGTCTATTCCTTCACTGAGTATACATTTTAGTCACTAAAGATAAACTTGAGATTTATGAGATTCTGAGAAAGGTTTATAGTGGTTTCTAAAGTGCAGGTGTAGTCAGCATTAATTTTCAGTGAATACATTGTATTGCTTTTCTGAGGTGTGGTTTTTTTATAGAGGGTGCAGATCTTAAGGCTTTTTGAGCATCTAGTACAAAAGAAAACACCGTAACGGTATAATACTTTTTTCTTTTTTCACTTGTGATTTCTAATCACGAAAAAACCCAACTGTATCAGTTCCTGCGAGCTTAAACTTACATTGTCACATTCTGCTTGCCAGGCTCACTGTTCTGTATGTAACCTACTTTTGTCTCTTCTGTGCAGGATTAACGTATGTGTTGGCCAAAGAATCATTGCCCTTCCACATGACAACCGACAGGTTAGATTATTTGACATGTCAGGAGTGCGATTAGCACGGCTCCCTCGCAGTAATAGACAGGTAACTAAATTTACAGCCTTAAAATATGTCTGCTCTTCTTTCATACAAGGGTAAAACTAGGATCTGGTCTCTGTAGCTTAAAAGCTGAACAAATGCTGAAAGATGCTTGTCTATACAAGTGTGGTGCTGTTAGTTATTGAAAATGACCAACGTGCAAATAAGTAACACACTTTGAATTTTTTAAATGGAATTGGAAATGATGTTTCAACTGGATTTCATCATCTTTTTTCTCCTTACTAAAGTGAAACTGTCTGCCTTCTCTGTGAACAGAAAAAAAAGTGTAAGAGCATTTCAAATGTGTTTTACTGTATTGATATGAAGTGTATCAGAGAAATGACTTACCATGAAGTTTAGTGGGGTTTATTGTTGGTGTTTGGTTTTTTTTTATTCCAATTACACAGTGTTTAATTTGTTATATAAGCAACATAAAAATGGGAGGATTGGTTTTGTGAGCTCACCTTGTATGATTTCATAATAAATTTTTATTTTATCCTTCTGCACTTACGCATATAAAATCCTGATATTTAGTACTAAGTCCTAAACCATCCTTGCTGCAGCCATCAAAATTTGTGCATTTGTGGTGCTGTTTGTCATAGCAAGCATCACTAATGGAACAAATTAGACTAAGTGAAATTAATTGGATTATGGCACTTCAGTAGGCTTTTTTGGGTGGATTCAGCAGCTCTTAACAGAATATAGTAAGGTGTTTTAAGACTGACTTAGTCTTTTTTTTTAGTCTGTTGTTTAGTTTGGGCTTTTCTTTTTTCTTCCTTTTTTTTTTCCCTCCCCCTTAATATTTCTATTTGGACTGACACTGCTGAAATCACAGCAATTTTATTTTTTTAATTTTACTTAAATGTTGGTCAGAATCCTTCTTGGGCATTTTTGTGACTATTGTACTGGAACAAGAGATAAGGCATTGCTTTTCCTCAGGATGACACTCCTTTAGTATTATCCTTTCTGCATTGTAAACGTGATGGATGCTTCATCTTGCACGCTTACAACCAAGTAGTTGCCAGCAAGTAGTTCTGTATTTTAAGATTTCTTTCATAAATAAAAAGGCTAAAATCAAAATTTGATTTGCTTTTGTAAAGAAAATGTAGTTAGATAGTGAACATACCTGGGAGAACTCAGAAGTTGTGAATCGCCTCTTTGTATGCTTCAGTCATTGCAGACCTGCTGCTAGTAGTAGAGTCTTGTTGTTATGAAGATTTTACCTTGCAGACGAAAGTACCGACGACCTTTAGGCTTCTCAAGTAAAACCACTTGTAAAAACTGGTCTTTTGAGTCTCAGTAACTTGTTGATATAAAAGCTTTCAAAACACACCAAACGTAGTAACTGTATTCTCCTGAACCCTCGCAGGGCCACAGAAGAATGGTATGCTGCTCAGCGTGGAGTGAGGACCATCCAATATGTAACCTCTTCACGTGTGGATTTGATCGTCAGGCTATCGGCTGGAACATCAACATCCCTGCTTTGTTACAAGAAAAATGAAATGCTGGAAGAATTTTCATGTTTGATGTTGCCATGGACTTCTACACCTTCGCAGACTTTTCTGAATCCTGGTCTGCTCTCGCTCTACAAGCTCTTCCTGAAGCGGAGACTTTAGCAAATGTTGTTCTTGTTACCACATTGTGCACAGTTTGCATGAATTGTACAGAAAATGTGATTTTTTTAAAATTAGTTTGTCTTGTGTATGAACTTTTATATTTTTTGGCATCCACTGGTCAATATGTTCACTGTTGCATAGAGCACATAAATGTTCATAAGTTATTTAGCATTTACTAGATACACAGTAGGGCATTACATTTGTGACATAAATGTGAAAGTTTATGTAATTAATATAGAGAGTGTATAGCGGTCTGTTACATTTTTTCCATGACTCTACATATCTGCCTTGTGTTAAAAAGAATCTGCAGGGCTAAAACTTTGAAACAAAGCGTGAACTTCATTAGTTGTATGATTGTAAATGTTTTCCTGTTTGCATCTAATTTGGAATACTTATTTTTTAGTGCTGCAGTATAGTGCAACGTCAACTCCATTTTTATTCCAGTTACTGAAGAAGTAGTAGATCCGAGAAGGAAAATGCAAGCAACTTGTAGTGAGTATAGACTGCCAGGTTTATTTGAAAAGCTTTTTGTACTTTTTCTTTTGAAAAAGAGAAATATTTCTTCTGCCCTTCTTATATAACATGATTCTTAAATCTCACGGCATTTCATATGAGCAGAAACCCAGAATATTATGATTCTGATCACTGAAATCTAGTAAAGCAAATTTTGAAGCACTTTAGTTTATAGCTGTTGTTATAAACCATTTATGAAAGTTTGACTTTACCAGTGAATGTGAGCTTCCCTCTTTAAGAAGGTTTGCTTCTTTTCGATGATCGGCCCAGAAAAAAAATAGGGTTTTTTTGAGTTATTGGTTGTTAGTTGGTCTTTTTTTAATATATGTACCCACAAGTGAACATACTTTTAATTGTGTTCACTTCCCATATTTTTATTTTGAGCCAGCAATACAAAGTAAATGAGTACTACCTCAGAAATGAATGTTGATCAAGATGCATTCAATCTCTCTGTAGCCTAGAAAAAAGCACTTTTGGTCTCTGGCTGAAGTATTCTCTGGCATGAGAGGAAAGACAATCATACTAAATGTGATCCTTAAGGTAATTAACACTTAAAGCTAATGGAGCAATATGATCAGTAAACATCATCTGTCACCTTTCTGCTCTCAGCCGTGGCAAGGGCTGCTGCAGTCTGTATTCTGTTCCAACAGGGATAACTAGTGTAGGTCTCCCTCCTTTTCCCCAAATGATCTACTCTAGTTTTGCTCCTCGCTGTACTTAGCCTTGGGGCGGTACACCACAGCTGCAGATCACATGAGGAGATGCCGGTGGCAGCTGATGTCTTCCGTAAGAACAAAAGGGCTGCTTCAGACAGAACACTTCTTTTTGGCTAAAGGGAGATGCTGCCCCTAACTGTCTGACATATCTGAACAAGGTGAAGGGTTGAGGGTAAGCCAAGGGCTCACTCCTATGATGGGAATCAAGGGGTCTATGGGGGGGTTGGCGTAGCATAAGTATTAGGAACTTTTAATCTCCTGCTTATGTGAAGCTATAGCTGTGCTTGTGTCCTCTACAACACTGTTTATAATGATGTTAAGGCAGATGTGTATCCGGTTCTGCTGTTACACATCCATAGAATGGCATCAGAGTGCAATAGGACAGGATGGTGAATGCATCATTGGGAAACAGGGGTCCTAGAAATGGTTTTGGAGTATAACATTGAGGAGGCTCAAGGTTTGGACAATTAATGTAGTGTCTTTATAGTACAAGTCATTGTACTATAAATGTACTGGTTATCCTTTCTTCTTTTTCTATTTTTTTTTAAAGATACAAGATACACAGAGTTGTACTGAAGTAATCTTAAAAGACCCAAACTAGTGAGGTTGGAGAAAGCAGCTGCAGAGTTTTAAGTCTTTTGGTAACAAGGATTAAAGGATGGTGTAAAAGTTTATTTTTATTTTTTTTTCCTGTTTTTTTTTTAAACTCTTGGATAAAGCCATTTGGTGTTGGGTTGCAGGTTTTGGTTTGTTTTTTTTTTTTTTTTTTTTAGAAGCTTCCTTTTCACTTTTTC
>VZTU01023890.1:146354-176160 GCA_013400835.1 Zapornia atra
AGAAGACTCACTTTCACTTTTTCATTTAGTTGGCAAATGAACCTGACAGAGATTGCAGCTTTAAAAAAAAAGAGGGAGAAATGTCTCTCCCGCGTGGCCTGCATGTTGTATCTTGAGCAATGACTATCCTTTTATTACCTGAGGTAGGGGAGTTGGTCACTGGTTTGGGTCCTGCTAAACTAAATTGTTGTTTAAGCTTCTTTAATACATACCTAGTAGAGGACCGCTAGACTCTATGCAGTTTAATCATCATTGCTGCGAACTTTTTATATCACCAGAGGGACCATCCTCTGGCACCAGGAGTGGGATGACTGTGCACTTTCACTATGGGGGTAAAGCATAAATCAACCAAACAAGGTGCTAGAGCCACGTTCTTATGAGCAGGCTAATAGTTAATGAGCGAAACGCTTAACTATCACTTGACTTTAAATACTGTACCAGAGGTTAAGCCGGGGCTGCCTTCCCCCTTGAAGCAAATGACACATGAGCAGTGCTAGTGAATAGTACTATGGAGATGGAACAGGTGGAAAATGTTCCACGGCTTTGAATGTTTGAAGGGTGTTTGTCAGCACTGAACAATGTCCAGCATTTCAGAAATGGAGGAGTTGCAGTTACAGTTTCAGTATTGTGCAGAGTTTCACAGAGAACTTGTCACTGGGCAAAATCAAGCTTTATGCCTTTGAAGCAATGCACATCAGTTGTCACAAAGTTGGTGTCTACAGTCAGAAAGATCAGGAATGAGACATCTTGTTGCCTAGATCTGTGAAAACCACCTTTTTGGAAAAAGAATTTATAACTTATGTGGAACCACTTTTCATTATTCTGCTAATTTGTTTTTAGATGTAAAATGTTTTTCTTCATTATGATTCAAAATGCATTAAAACATTCAACAATTTTTTTCTTTTGCAAGTTGCTGTTCTTCTGTATTGCATTAAAGTTGCTCTTAACCTTAGTTCGTAGTCAGAGGATCTCCCTCTCTGCTTTTCACTCTTTTCTACCAAAGAAGTTCGTTTCCAAGGCAGTGATGGACACATTTCTTCTGGAAGAAAACTACGTCTGTCCCTGAAAGTAGGATTGCTGTGGTGCAACCACTCGTTCTGCCAGTACAGTGCGTAGCCCGAAAAGGTGCTCAGACCTGCATTTATACTGTCATCTAAAGTTTTGCATGAAAAATTCTGTAATTACATTTTATTATGCAGATTATGCACAACTCTCCACAGCGCTCTGTAAATGTGTATTTTAAATCGAGTCTAAACCAGATGTTGTAGATTCAGAGAACAGCAAAAGTACTGCAGAATTTCCCCAGTGGGGCAACCCCACCATCAGTTTTTCTGTAGGTTAAAATACAGATGGTTTGCTTGCTGCACCTGTATTATTCCAAACAGGGAGCTTTGCAGTGTTGAAATGAATCCCCAAAAGCTTGCGGTTGGTGCAAGCTGTGCCATTAGGTTTCAGGTGCCTAGGCCGTGCCTGAGTGTGGAGGAGTGCTTTGGATATACCATATTCTTGGATATATCATATTCAACCAGCATGCTGGTTTGGGATCCCTTACTGCCACGTTTTGAATCCTTGGGAACCAGTGCTCTGGAAAGCTATTCCTGATGGGTGTGGCTGGGGATATGGAGGAGAAATAAAAGACCAAAGTTGGAGGTGATGCAATTGGCGTGAGGGCTGCATTGATATAGAATGCAGACCCTGTGTTTTAGTAGATTTTCACTGAGGGATTTAAATGAAGTCATGGTTTATTGCAACAGAGATATGCTTGTGATAGTTGTAACCTCCTTCAGTCTTCTCATGGCCAAAGTTGCATACTCTTCACACAGGTCATTTCTGTTTGTGCTTTTTGGGGGGTAGTTTGAAGATGAGGATGTGTTGAAGCCTGAGTTTTATTTATTTATAAAAACTGTCAGTAAATAGCACACACAATTATGTGGTTTCAGTAGGATGTCTGTGTTCTGACCTGAGGAAGAGCTGCTGGAGAAGCACTCTGCCGTGCATCCCGGTGTGCTCTCCAGGCTGGTGTAGAAATTTTATTTAATGCTCCGTTGAGACCAAAGTATGTCACTGAAAAATTACTCAGCCTTGTGATAGTTCATTTTTTTTTTCTTTTTTTAGTAGTGTTGTTACCTTTTCTAATTCCCACAGGTCATAGTTTTCAGAACATAAGTAATTTGCAGGAGTTTACAGAGGAAATCCCATTTAATTCAGACTGTAAATCCTGGGAAAAATGTACCGGTGACTGGGAGAGGCCTCACACTGGAGAAGTGGGGTTTGCAGATGCATTGGGGATGCTGCTTGTTGGTGCTCTCTGAGTGAGAATACCCATCCATAGCAGCACCTGTCATTTCTCAGTGGTGAAGAGGTGAGGCTGGTGAGCAGCTGCAGCATCTAACCCAAGTGCCTGAATTAGCTTCTTAAACTCCTGGTGCGATTTTGGGGAGTTTCTGAAGGGGAGTTCTGTGCTCAACGAGAATTTAATCATTCGGACTTTCTGCTAAGTGGTGCAAAGTGTCCGTGATGACGTGTGCAATGGAAGGGAGCTAAAAAGGGGAGGAAAAGTTCTGGCTTGAGCTGATTTGAAAATGAAAGCTATGTTTTGGTCTGGGTGGGACCTGCCACATGCTGGAATGACAGCACCGCTAATTAATCATGTTGCCTGATGCTACTTGAGGTCCTGTTTCCTGCTGCTGCTAACTGCACAGTTCCACCTGCTTCCACCACAATTTGTCATGTCTGGCGTTTGCTTTAGAGTTTAATACTAATTTTGGGGGATTCCCTTCTGCCAGTTGCACTTGCCATCTTTCTCCCCTCCCCAGGGTAGAACTGTTTTTGTTATGTGTTTAGTTTGGAACACACCATGGATGAAGAGAAACCCCACAGCTCTGTGAAATGAGACTGTCTAGCAGTCCTGTGCAGAGGCTTGATCTTTGGAGCTGGCTTTGATCTGAACGTGTGTTTTTCCAGCTTCACGAGGTTGGTTTTTATTTTAGTTGGTCAGATGCAAATTTTTAACAATGAATTTTTCTGAAGGCTTTTTGCATTAATGATATAGGGTTACTGAAAACTGAATCAAAGCTGTGCAACTTAACTGACAAGAGAAACGAGACCTGCAGTAATGCTGTAGGTGACTGGAGACCTCAGGAAATGAGCAGACAATTTCAAATCATAGAATCACAGGGTATCCTGAGTTGGAAGGGACCCGTAAGTATCATTGAGTCCAACTCCTGGCTTCACGCAGGGGAGAGATCACTTCCCTGGGGAGCCTGTTCCAGTGCTCGACCACCCTCTCGGTACAGAACCTCTTCCTAGTATCCAGCCTAAACCTCTCCTGTTTCAGCTTCATGCCGTTCCCTCAGGTTCTATCACTGGACACCAAAGAGAGGAGATCCGCGCCTGCCCCTTCGCTCCGCCTCATCAGGAAGCCATAGACCACGATGAAGTCTCCCTTCAGCCTCCTCTTCTCCAGGCTGTACAAACCAAGGCACTTCAGCCTCATATCATAAGACTTCCCCTCCAGAACCTTGCTGGAAGATTGACAGAGAAGGGGTCTACGCGGGTAGGGTGTCCGTGGTGTAAGCAAGAATGGTGACCCAGCAATGGAGATCTGATTTGGGAATCATAGGAGAAACCTAGAGAGACAAATTTGTGCTGGAAGTGTTTGGACTGCAGATGAGGAGCATAAAGGAAGAATAATGGAGGGGAATGAAAGAACTACAATAAAACTGGGATAGCTTAGGGAGACAGATAGAATGACAGAGCGGCATGGTTAGGTGTATCCAAAAAATGAAGCTTACTGGCCAGCTGGGGATAAACTGGGAAGCTGGAATCTGGTGGCTGCCCCTGACTTGAGGAGAAGGGAAAGGATAGATGGGGACAAGGCAGGGGCAACCTGCACAGGGAGGAGTGGCAGGGTCTGGGCTCTCTGGGAAACATGGATATTGGGCTGTGCTTACGTCCAGAGCCTGGTATGGAAACTGCTGGAAGCTCAACATCTCCTTTACATTTTTTAAAGAGTAGGCTATGCATTTCCATACCCTTGGATTTGGGGAAAATTTACTTGCTTACATACTCAGCTTCAATTGTACACATTTATTCTCTGTTTCAAGTATTTAATGGTGCTGAGATCACTCAAGTACCTGATACGTTTGCTCCTAAGGTTTGTAATCCTAGCAGAGGATTACAGATGTCACATACAAACAAGCTCCATCCTATAAACTCAAGGTATGACAGCAGGGCATGTGGTGTATTAGGAGTTGCTCGTGGACTGGAAATGCTTTGAGTGAGCAATGAATTTGGAAGAAGGAGGTACTACATGGCCCCTTCGAGAATACATATCCAGTCTACAAAGAAAGGTTCAGCATTTTAAGCTTGGGCATGACTTCAGAGAGAAAGGCTCTGAACACTTTCTTTGACTCTGTGCAATTCAATTTGTCTGAGCTGCCTAGGGAGTCTCCTCAGCGAAGCCAAAGTCAAGGCATCCAAATGTATAGATTATGTCCGGGAGACACTGCTGCATTCGCAGCAGGGTCTGAGTTCTGGGAAAGGTGAAACTGGCCTTCAAATTTTCACTGTGTTGAGTTGTCAAAATTTGACACCTTCCCTCACAAACCCAAGCAAGTTAAAAAGATCAGTTTTGGCTTCAGTGATGACACTTCTGACTCCGGTTGGCCACTGTCACTTTTGGTCAAAATATTCGCCCACGAATAGAGACAGCATCAGTCTTAGGCACAGCTGGCATTTTTTGCCTTCATCAAAACCACTACCTGATGTACAGGAGAAAAAGTGGTTAACTTCAAGTTAACATTCTAGACACATGCAGTTTTAGCATTTAATACTTTTAATTAATTTTTTTTTCTCTAAGTATTTAATCTGGATAAAGGCAGAGATCTGATTTTAATTTTCTTGTTAGTTTTTTAAACCTTATCTAAACCTCTGCTGCATCACCGAGGTCAGCCTTGTACAGAGGCAGAGCTGAGCCTGGGTATCTTGGCAGAGCAGGGCCGGTCCTCTGAGGCTGTCACTGCTGAGCACGTAGTACGGTTGGTCATCCTAACAGAGGAAGTAAAGCCTGACCCAGTGCACAACAAACACCCCTGAAATCAGGTTGATAGCGTGTTAAAACCTTGGAGTAGCTGAGGCAAATGAGATGAGGTTTAACAACATCAAGTGCAGAGTGCTGCACATAGGACATAACGACTCCATGCAGTGCTATAGGCTTGGGGGAGACTGGCTGGAGACCTGTCAGGCAGAGAAGGACCTGGGGATGCTGGTTCACTGCAGACTGAATATGAATCAGCAGTGTGCCCAGGAAAGCCAATGGCATCCTGGCTTGCATCAAAGTGTGGCCAGTAGGTCTAGGGAGGTGACTGTGCCCCTGTACTCAGCATTGGTTAGGCCGCCCCTCGAGTGCTGTGTCCAGTTCTGGGCTCCTCACTATAAGAAGGACATTGAGGTCCTTGAACAAGTCCAGAGAAGGGCAACCAGGCTGGGGAAGGGTCTGGAGGGCAAATCCTATGAGGAGTGGCTGAGGGAGCTGGGGTTGTTTAGCCTAGAGAAGAGGAGACTGAGGGGAGACCTTATCACTGCCTTATCACCTTATCATCTGGAAGGATGTTGTAGAGAGGTGGGCGATGGTCTCTTCAGCCAGGTGACAGGAGTTAGGACAAGGGGAAATGGCAGGAAGCTGTGCCAGAGCAGGTTCAGATTAGATGTTAGGAAAAAAATTTTCACTGAAAGAGTTGTTGGGGCCTGGAACAGGCTGCCCAGGGAGGGGGTTGAGTCACCATCCCTGGATGTGTTTTAAAAAAGGGTAGATGAGGTCCTTAGGGATATGGTTTAGCTTAGAACAGGAACGGTTGGACTTGACCTTAAAGGTCTTTTCCAACCTTGTGATTCTGTGAAAGTATTAGGGAAAAGGGAGAGAAATGAAGGGAAAAGCAAAACTCTTCAGCAGCAGTTTAAGGGTAGAGGGAGTAGCGATGATATCATTATTAATTAAGATTGTTTTTCAGTGTGGATAATTGTAGGACGTGTTGTTTTGGCCTTTCATGTTTTATGAAGCTTGAGAAAACTGTCTCTGACAGAAGGCTGTCAAAAAGTTGGATGTTGCTGTTGAGTGGTGCAACCTTCAGAAGCGCTGAGCTCCCGTCAGCATTCCGCGCAGTCTGGCGGGTGGTTAGTAGTTTGGAAAATCAGATTCATGGGCCTAAATATGGATCTAGAAGCTTCATTTTAGGTGCCTGGTTTTGAAAACTTTATCCTAATTTTTCATATATTTTATGTTGCTGCTGAATTAATGTACTGAGAAGTTCTTGGACACAGATGCATGGTTTACTGAAATATAAGGAAACCAGAAAGATGATTTTCCCTCCCAAATTATGTAAGACTGCTTGAAGTTTACTATTGGAAAGCTGCAGTTACAATGTGTCAGTTCCAGACATAACTGCTCAGTGAATAAGCACATTCTTTTGGATGCTCATTACTCCTCTGGCCAAAAATCTTGCAGAAGTCATTGCCTAAGTTTCCCAAAGAAAAGGAAACCAAAGGTTAAGCTGAAGATACATTTATTTATATACATATGTAAAAAAATAGAATGCCATTATGAGCAGAGCTGGGGAAATCAAACCTGAACGTATTTACAGGGCCCTGACCACTCAAACGGATGCTGTGTTTCTGAGAAACCACCTCTGTGGTGAGTAGGACTGCAGCTGCATCTCCTGTGCTTGCCTTGAGGACACTCCTGGCTGTCCACCTGCCAGTGACCTACCAAGGGGGGGGGGGTGTTCCATGTCTAAAAACAAGCCTAAAAGCAGGCAGTGACAGAGAGGAGGTACAGATTTTTGTCTCCAAGTGTTTTTTGACCAGAAAATGCAACTTCCTTGGAGTGAGCAAGCGCACAGAATTTATTTACCTTGGTGCAGGCACAGGGTCTTGGCCTTGGATGTCAGTTACTGTGTTTGATATGGCATAAAATGAAGCTTGGCTGTAACTTTTATGCTGGTGAGAGGTGGAGCCCTACAGTAGCAGTTCAGGCCAACTAGAGCTGGGTAGCAGAAGTGAGGAGGAAGAGCCTGATTTTAGAATGGGCTGGTGGAAGAAATGAGGCTCTGGGATGCTGTCTGCAGAGTTGGTGGTGCACCATCCCTCCCCAGGAGTTCTGTTAACCCGGAGTCTGTCTTTTTGGGAAGATGCATTTATAAGAATGCCTTTAAGGATTTACACAGTCTTTTTTTCAGTTCAACTGTAGAAACATCAAACATCTCAAGTTGGAAGGAACCCGTAAGACTTATTGTGTCAAACTCTCAGTGCTGGGACATTTTTTGCCTATGTTAAAACCTTGGTGCTGTGTGAGTGCTTCTCAAGGTGATGCGGGGGAACAGAGAAAGCTAAAGTCAAACGTGAACAAGTCCACGTCAGGCTTTTTCCTAAGCAGCTTCTGTGATGCTGCAACCAAGCTGCTCTGTCAATAGCCTCTATATTTATTTTCCCATACTGAAGGCCAAAGATTAATTTATCTGGATGTCCACTCCACCTTGCAACAAAGCCTTGTGTTATGTTCGATAACGTGTAGAGCTATTTTAATCCAGCTTAATTTGATCTTGATCTTTAGCTAATATCCTTTTGATTTTTCCTCTAACCTGTTCTCCTGAAGTTTACAAGTATAAAATCATAGGAGAAATGGTATCTAACTTCTGATCCACTTTGTTAATAAGCTGATTACAAGTATTTAAAGTTATCTTCTCTTCTCCAGATGCAACAGAACAAATGACCTCTAAACCAGCAAGTCCTGCCAATAAGTTACAGAGCTCTTGCTGGAAATAAACAATGTCAAAATGCAGATGCAGCCCCTGAACCTGTGAGTCAAACCATCGTGCAAGTCCAGCTAAACTTGGTGGAGCCCCGTCAAGTAGACATAGATTTTCAGTCCTGTAGTTTCCATCAAATGCGCAGTTTTTGACTTGAATAACATGCTAATAAATGAGGTAATTTATGCAAAATAGTTAATGAGTATCATGGAAGGATTTCTCTGCAAGTAGATGGATAGGTTGTTCCCCCAGCTGGGATTAGTGGCAGCATAGCCTAGTGCTCAGCCCAAGGATAGCAAAGGTGCTGCTGCTGACACTGCTTGTCTCCTGCCTCTATTCCCTCCTGCTTTTGTTTTCTTCACCGTAAGCCCTTGGGCAGGGACAATCCCTTATTGTGTGTTTGGATGGTGGATGGATGCTCCAATATGGGCTCTACGTCTCTGGGGAGCCATGCTGTGGGTATCTGTGCTTCCCCCATGGTGCTGCAAAGACTAGGATCAGTCTTGGGAGTGACCTCCAACAGTTGGTGCAAATGTGGGTCACCCTGATTTGGGAAAGTGGGACTGGTGGCAATGGGGCATGAAGACCCAGTTGAGATCTTTCTCTGATGGCAGTTAGAAAATGACCAGGAGCATATGAACAGGAGCCCACCCAAGTGCTGTGGAAGTAAGCCCTTTACCCCAGGGGATCTGACTACATCTGACTACCTGGAGTGAGGCTATTTGAAGTGATGGAGCTTGTCCTTTTTTCTTGGATCCATGAGATACCAGTGAATTGCTACGCTTCTAGGTAGGCTCCGGCTGTCAGAAAGCTGTAGGTAGCTGTAGGACACTGTCAGGTGCTCACTGAGTGACCAGCCCTTTGCACTTGTGTTGAGAGTAACTTTTGGCTTTACACAGAAAACATGCTGTGTGCCAGGAGTGTTGCTATAGGACTACACTGCTTTTCCCCATGAGAGCCCCTCTCTTCTCTGTGACTGTGATTTTATACCCATGTAGCTTCATTAGCAATACCAGCTTTACATGGGGTAGCTGAGAGCAGACAGGTCCTTTTTCTTATTTGAGAAGAAAACAAGTCTTTTCCTCTTCATTAGGAATGGCTCTGCAGGGAAAAGGCTGCGGTTCCTGCCCATATGCTCCCTGGTCTTTTCAGTGGGAAGAACTCATCATTTCAGAAATGAGCCTACACACGCTAGATGAGGAAAGCTCTGACCCTGTCCCTGGAGCCACATAATTTAATAAATAATACACAAGGCACATGACTAATTTTTGGTATTTATCTTTCCATTTTTTCTATTGAACTAATTTCAAAGGGCAAATCTGTACCAAGCTGTGTAAAAACTTCAAAGGAGAACAAAAGAAACATTCTGGCTGCGATTGATTTGTGCCAGAAGATGGTTGTTTGTCAGGGCCTGGTGGCCACCACATCATCTCTTCTACCCGTATCAAAGACTCATTGATGAACTGTTGGGTGGGCATGCTCAGGACCACCACTTCCAGCCACAGCCCTTCCTGGAGCCTCCACCTTAGGGCTGGGGAGAGCAATTGCAGCATCTGCACAAGATGTGCCCTCATCTCACAGCTCTTCCAAAGTTCTGCTCTGTTGCTAATAACACACCTGCCTTATTTTTCCTCTTTCTTCCAGAAATTTCGTATCACGTGCATTTACCAAAAGCTTTCCCGGGGTGAGCAGAGCTGCTGGCTGCAGGTATTTTTCTCAGCGAGGGAGGATTGAGCACATGGCGATGTGTCGTTAGGAATAAATGCCAGCAGAGGGCACGCCAAGATACGCAGACGGGGAAGAAATAAAATGACGTATGTTCAGTTTGAGGAGTTCAGCAGTACTCGGGTCGTTCATAATTCATGTGCCTGTAGGACACTGTAAGGGAACATAATTGGTCTGTCAGGGAGGTGCTGGTATTTTGCTTTGAGAAATGCTATCAACAAAATATCTTAAAACAACGATGAATGTAGCGTGATTTTAGATGTGCTGATGGGAAGAAAAGAGCCTCCCTTCCCCAGCTTATCTGGTTCTCTTCAACTAACCTTTCTTCTACTAACCTTTCTTCCACAACGGTCAGAAAAAGGCAGTAATATAAGCAGGGATTTTCTCTTTTAAAGGCACAGGAATGTGTTCCCTTTTAATAATAGCATCTCTCATTTTTATATAATTTTAATTAGATATACATTGTATATACTAGCTTCTCTTTAACATCCCAACACACAGATGACAGGCAGTGTTCCTCAGGGGTCGGTACAGAGACCAGCACAGTTTAACATCTTTGTTGGAGGCATGGACAGTAGGATCAAGTGTGCCCTCAGCGAGTTTGCTGATGACACCAAGCTGTGTGGTGTGGTCGACATCCTGGAGGGAAGGGATGCCATCCAGAGGGACCTGGACAGGTTTGAGAGGTGGGCCTGAGTGAACTGCATGAAGTTCAACACGGCCAAGTGCAAGGCCCTGCAGGTGGGTTGGGGCAATGCCAAGCACAGCTACGGGCCGGGTGGAGAATGGATTGAGAGCAGCCTTCAGAAGGACTTGGGGGTACTGATGGATGAGAAGCTCAATATGAGCCAGCTTGTGTGCCTGCAGCCAGAAAGCCAACTGTGTCGTGGGCTACATCAAAACCAGTGTGACCAGCAGGTCAAGGGAGGCGATTCTGTCCCTCCACTCAGCTCTGGTGGGACCCCACCTGCAGTACTGCATACAGCTCTGGGGTTCCCAGTACAAAACAGACATGGAGCTGTTGGAGCAAGCCCAGATGAGGGTCACGAAGACAATCAGAGGTCTGGAGCACCTCTCCTATTAAGACAGACTGAGAGAATTGGCCTTGCTCAGCCTGGAGAAGGCCCCGGGGAGGCCTCATAGCAGCCTGCCAGTACATAAAGGGGCTACGGAAAGCTGGAGAGTGCCTGTTTACCAGGGGGTGTAATAATAGGACAAGGGGGAATGGCTGAAGGAGGGTAGGTATAGATCAGATATAAGGAAGAAATTCTTCCCTGTGAAGGTGGCGAGGCCCTGGCACAGGCTGCCCAGAGAAGCTGTGGCTGCCCCCTCCCTGGTAGTGTTCAAGGCCAGATTGGATGGGGCTTTGGGTGAGGGTTTGGGGCTGGGACTGTATGGGTTTTAAGGTCCCTTGCAACTCAAACCGTTCTGTAATTCTATTAGTCTATGATTCAATTACCCTCCAGAGCAAGATTTACACTATGTATGTTTGATGCATGAGATGTTATCCAGTTTAATATGCTAGTCTGGGTGGGACTGTACACATTGAATGCCCAAATGTGAATTTCCTGGAGAATAAAACATCCCACAGATGTCTGTCCAACAGTAGATGCAAGCAGCTAGATAACACGAATATACAACTGCCTCCTACCAGAAATATCAATGACATCTCTTGATCAATTGGCAGGAATATTACTGCATGCAATGGATGGTTCTGATGAAAAACCCCACTTGAAGCCATCAAGCCCAGGTTGTTCCCCTGCTCTCAGTGTACATGGGATGGGGACTTCAGGCTCATGCTGGACTTCCACTGCTGCTAGTGGGACCAGGTGGTCATGGGATGAGGTGGTGATGGGTCCAGAGGCTAGTGAAATGAGGTACTGAGGGACTCCCTGGCTCAGATCTATCCAGGTGCAAGGGAGCTGTTGCTTCCTGTGAGTGGGGAGCAGAAAGAAAAACCTGTAGCATGTAAAAAAGAAATATCTAAGCTTGTTTTTTAAATATTGAAAGACAGGAAAGTGTTTTAGCTGCTGAGGCAATGCGGTTAGTAGGAGTGTCCTACACCCCGTAATTTCTCATAGATCAGGACGACAACTCTCTCCTAAGTGTCATTAAAATGAGATTCCATTTGGCAGGCACATACAGGGGACTTGGTCCTTGCTTGCATCAAGCTAACCAGTATGGTTAGATACGATGCATACCAGAAGTCAGACTCCTGCTCTCAGCTCAGCTGTTGCTCACTGATGCTGGGTCAGGGTGGCAGTGCCATCTCTGGCTGTAGTACCTCATGGAGAGCCCTTTGCTCCCTCTGGAAACACACAGGTAGTGCCTGCAGCTAGGCTGAGATGCTGATAATCTGAGATGAAGGGAGTCTTAACCTGCTAGGTGATGGCCAGGGGCAGGTTTGGCCTTGCCACCAGCTCCCCTGGCTCGGCTGGCTGGGGCTCATTAAGGGGGTTCCTATTTAGCACAGAGTTTTCCTAAGCACAGTCCTCTGGGGACAATTGATCATATTAAAAATTCACATTCCCCAAGAGATATGTTTGCTACAAGCTCCCAGCAAAGTTAAGGCTCCTTACTGCACAGAGATATATCATGGCTCTCCCCCCACCATGTCCCCCTTTCTCTTAGGCCCTAGGCAAAAAGCAGTTGGCTAAAACCATCCTGATTTACATGGGAAGAGCCTAATTCAAAGAAATATTATACATTTTTATAATGGAGTGAGGTGAGATGCCTTACCTAGGAAAGCCTTATGTGCTCAGATGTGTGCTTGGGGCCAGCTGCAGACAGCTGGGGACTACCCCAAAGCTCCTTTGGGAGCTGGTAACTCCAACACCACTGATGACTATGTGGCTGACACCGGCTTGAATTGAGCACTTAAATCAAGAACAAGTTAAACAACCTACACATGGCCTCTACCTGGGCATGGTGGTTACACAAAGTAGGCAGGAGCACCTGACTTTAGATTTTTCATTATTTGCTTTTTAATTGCCAGGTGGGAAGTTACTGGTACAAACCCACAGGTAAAAGCAGCTCCACGGCTTTTGTTGTTATTACTCTAGGATTTATTTCAAGGATGGCATGAAGTCTTTTTTTTTAGGTTAATATTTCTTTGAGAAATACTTTGCCACCCAAACCTGCATGTTATGGTTATGGTTGACTGTCACAGTTTGTAAATCCATCAAGTAATTCCTACCCCTGAAAAGTTGTGTTGCTTTGATGTAACGTGATTTTTTTCAAAGTAACTAAGCAATCTGACTCTTTTAGCTAAGCAGAATAAAGATCCCCAAATGAAATGAGTTTGAAGTCAACCAAAACATCTCTTTCAATCCATCCAAAAATTTATTATCTTTCCCTCCAGAAAGGAAACAGCTTGACAGATATATTCAGATAGTCCAAACTGCGCTTGCAAAAGCAATGTGTAGGTGGAAAGCATCACGCCCTTTATGAGAAGATTTCTTTAATACAGATACAGTAATATTTCCAGTGCTGCCTTTGGTATCCAATCAATCTCCCAATAGAAAAAAACAAAACCTTCTCCTGAATTACAAGAAGAACAAAAAAAAGTCTTCAAAACCCTTGTTTTGGTTGGGCAAAACATGTATAAACTCTAACTAACACAGAACTGGTGGAGCAATAAACAAACATGTTTAGCACCTAAGGCACTGGTACCCTCCATGGACTCTAAGAGTTCATTAAACCTTGCCCTGTAAACTTATGGACCAATTTTGTCTCATGCTGTCTACTCTGCCAAGTTCTTGCTCTGTAATTCCCTAAACAGGATAAACTCCTAAACATTCAGCCAGCAGCAAGAGGAGCAGCAGCTGAGCGTAACCAGCAGTCCCACCGCCTTGCTCGCTGCCATGCCTGCAGCTTGCTTCGATCCCTGCTTTAAATGATCATTGTAATCAATGGAGTAATCAGGGAAATAGCCTGCATTGCTGCCTGTGCCTTTGTGACAGGCGTTCACTGTGTGCCCCAGACCATCCCAGCATCCAAACCCCTCTAGCCTGGTGCTGGGGACCTGAGACCTTGCCTGGGCTGACAGCACTTGCTGGCAGGCAATTGTGCCAGCGCAGTGTTAACAGAGGTCATCCCAGCTCTCTCCAGCCACCCCAGAAAGGCATGGTGATGGCCATAGGTACCTGTGCCCAGCTTGCACCAAGTATGTAGCTTGTGGAAGGCGCAAGTCATAGGAGAGAAATTCCCACGTACCATCAATAGGTACATATGCCAAAGTTTGAGTTGGCATCCTGCTCCCAGCAAGAGAGCAGTAACTGGGAGGAGTTTATGAAACATTTGAACAATCGCAAAGTTAAGTTCAAAAGCCTCTTGTGTTTTTTCCTCTCCTTTCATTACAGCCAAATGCATACATTCAGCAAATGGCAGTCCTGAACCACGGGAAGATTTCACAGTTTTCCTAGCATAAAAGAGGTGGTTAAAAAAGCAAAATATATATTATTTCAAATATATAAGATATAATTATTTCTTTTTTGCCACTCTTCATATACCTATTTTCTTTTCTGTGTTTATCACAACTTAGTCCCAGGCTAAGTGGCAGCCACTCTATGTTATTAACCTAAGCTATCGTGTATCCTTTATAGATTACAGATCTCAGAAATGTCTTAGAAAACTTGGAATACTGTCATTAGGCCTATTTTCTGCTCCTCTAACTGGAAAATCATGCAAAGCTCCTCGAAAGAGAAAATTGCAAGCTAGTAGATTTTTGGCCCTGGAAAGTCACACTTTTGAAGTCCAATAGATGGGGCTGTGGCTCATTCCAAGACCCTCTGTTGACTTCTAGAATTAAGCCTTGGTTCCTGTCTGTCCTGGACATCGAGTGGCTGAGCCATTCCCTTCCCTGGTTCCAGGCAGAGAGGATGGGTGATAATTCATGCTGAGGCTGAGCAATATCTTGACCTTTAGTTTTATAAGGTCTGTTTTATAAAGATACTGCTTGAAACCACCCAACTTTTCAGCTGGGTGTAGGGAGGTAGGAATCGGGTGCTGGCTGGGCCTGGGGATGGTAGCCAGAGGCACGTTGTAGATGTCCTCCATTGGATGCCTGTCTCTAAACACCCATTTCTGAACATTTTTCTACTACAGAAAAGAGTGGGTGCAGCTCTTCCACCCCCACAGACAGTTATTGCAACCACTGGAGCCCAGCTGTGGTGGCTATGAAATAGTTGGGCAGCCTCTTCTTGCACACCCAGGGTCTGGCTGCTCAGGGATGGCTTGGGTATGGTGTCACAGTAAGTTTAGATAAGGTGTCTCTGCAAATGGCTAAGTTGTGAGAAAGTGCTGTGTGAGAGAGAACTAGAAGCTGATCCCGAAGTGATGCAGTCATTGGGTCAGGAGCTGAATTAAGCTCAGTCCCTCACCCTTGATCCTTACTTGACCTGAGCCAAAGACTTGTTTTCCTGGTTTGTCCATGGATCTGTCTTATCACCTTGGACTTGCCCAGTGATTGTGCTGTGGCTGTCTCGGTTTCCATCACAAGAGCTTAGGGATTGTGACTCTCCTTGCTCAGGAGTGGTGGGATTGTGTCCTTATCAGTGGGATTGCTGCCTGCTATCTCACCTTCAGCCCTAGCTCATGGATCAGCTTCTCTTGTGGTGTAGCTGATCCTAGTTTCTCCCCAGGAGTTTTATTTCTTAGTTTTAGCTAAATCCCATGATTTTGCCACCAGGAGTCCGTAAGCTATTCAGTTTCACTGACCAGCATTAAAGCATCAATTTAACTATGTGTCAAGCAGGATTGACTTTCTGAGTTAGGGCCCAAACTACTGTGGTAGGAGGACAGTGCTCAGTTCAGGTGATTTGGGAATTGAAGGGCTCCTACTGAAATCAACACCAGGCTCTGGCTAACCTCAATAACAAAAGCTATAACCAAATGTAGAAGCATGCATATCTAAGTCACTAGGTGGGAATGGAACACTTGGCTGTGCTCTGGATGTTGTATGTTGTTCAGGATTTCACAGTAGTTACCTTTGTGCTGGCACATGTTTGCAGTATATTTCTAATAACTGGAGTAATGATATATACGGTTCTACTAAGTGGTTAATAGGGATGATATGTTCCTACAGAAGAAAAGAGAATGATAACAACTTCAGTAATTACAGGGACTGGGAATTAAACGTCGAACTGCATGGGCACAGTAGAGTCACAGTCATGAATTTTGCTTTAGATTGATACTTAGAACACATAGTTGCTGGAGGTGAATAACACCACTGAAATGTGCATCATCCCAAGCACTAGTTTAGCTTTGAGTATGTGTGTGTCAAGTGTAGAGTTGAATGTTTGTCTCGGAGTGTATGGTTATTAATGAAATACAGACTGTGGCCTGCAGAGATCAAGGATGAATATCTAGAGTGTTTTGAAAAATGTGCAGCAATATTTTTTTTTCAGACTGGACTAATGGGACTTCTCAAAACAGTTCTCTGAAATATTCTTTTCCAAATTTCTGAGTTCCGGCATCACATACAGTGATAACAACCACAGTATGAGACCCTCTTAGAGCACAGAGCTAGACCATGATGAAGTTCATAATGTAGTATTTCCATGTGCATTGTCCAGGAGCTGGTGCAGGGTCACCAAACCTCTGCCCAGCCCATGGCCTTCACCCCAAGGTAATAGGCTTTGCTGAAGCCTCCTTGTTGTGGGTCTCAAGGCAGTCGTCACATTGGGGAAAGGTGCAAACCAAGGCTCCTGAAAGACCATCTCTGTGCAGCCAGCCTGTCATTTCTTCTTAAATATGTTAATTTTTGTGCATACTCCGCTCCTGCCTTGTCATAAGATGGGCAGTACCCTTCTTTCTTGGCCCCCTTTAAGCCCAAGTCTCCTTTTCCCATGTGGCCTGTGCCTAGCAGTGTCAACTGGCAGGTGGTGTGGCTTGTTGGTCCAGTGCATTTTGTGGCTGATTTCTTACCGAGTCTTTTTTTATAAGCTCTTTCAGAGAAGCTGCTGCTGCTAATTAATCTCATAGAAGGCCAGGCCCGCTGGTCCTTAATGATCAGTAGCTTTTGATCAGTTCTGTACTGATTAGTGCTGGTCATTCCTGGCTTAAAAAGGGTAACTTCTATCTGACTCACTGATGTTTTGGGGCTGTAAATTCTCTTTTAGCACATTAGCACTGCTTTGTAGCGTGATATTTGATGGATGAATGTGTATGTTATCTATAGCCTATTTTCTTGATGCTCAGCCCAGAAAAGCAGCGGGCTCTACTCTCTCTGGGAATATTGCAGAGTACCTTTGTTTTCAGTCATAACCGCATTTAGACATAGTGCTGCTGTTTTAAATTGGGGTAATGAAATCTTGACAAGTGGTTTGGACAAACACAACACAAGCAATAACAGAGGCTTTAATAAAATGAAAGGATTTCCAGGGAATACCTTCATTTCTTCCCTCCTCCAATTTAATTCTTTCTGAGAATAATCAGACCATAACATAAGACTAAATTTAAGAGATGAAGTTCAGCTGGAGAGGAAATAATGTCCATAAAATGTTTTCAAAAGTTGTTCATTCGTTTGAAATGAGTTCTGTGAGTCAGGCTGATGTGCCTTAAATACTTTATAAGCAAAAATACTTCGCACTTGCAGTACCTTTTCATCTAGGAATCTCAGTGTGTTTCAAGGGGAGGGGGAAAGATAATTGTTGTTACTGCCTGTTGTCAACTAACAGCAGATGGCTGTGTCTTTTGAGGCTGCTCCTCCAGCCCCGATCCCAGTGCAGTGTGGGTTGAGAGGACAGGTTTGGTACGTCCACCTCACAGCCTGGTTTTATGCATGGGATGGCCACATCTGCAGCTTGAATCGCTGAATTGGGAAAAGTAGAAAGGTTTTGTTGTGTGTTTTGGCTGGAGAACCAGTAATGTGTCAAAATAACAATTAGTTTATTAAGGAAACCTCCCTCAGTGTGAGCTGCCATTCAGATGACCACAGTAACCTTCACACCAGGGCAGAGAAACTCCAGATTCCACTCTTCCCCTCCCCTGCATGGCGGATGAGTAGCAAATACTCAGCACTGACAGGACCGCTCTGTTGCCCTGCCTCTGCTCTGAAGGCATGTGCTCCTCACCTGCCTTGGTTTTCAGTTGTGGTAACTCCAGTTACCACCTGGCAGGACGTGTGAATGCATTACAGCCTGGCAGGATGATATGGTAGTCAGGCAGCCAGCAGAAACTCAACAACTTACTGCACTGAAACAGAGAGAAAACTCCAGCCTTTATCGCTCCTGCTGCTGTGGAAGCTCCAGTGTCTGTGGCACATGAGGAGATGGCTGGGAAGGGGTTGGGGGCATTGTGGATCACCCTTTAACGTGGGAAGGGATCGAGGATTATTTCGTGTTTCTGGCTGTTGGACCAGTGTGTGCTGATATAGCCTGTTTGGAGTCAGGTCCCACTGGAGGACATTTCACTTCCAGGTGAGAGATGATGAAGCCCTTTACTGGAGTTTCTTCTCTCCCACAGTTTCTCCTGGATACGTAACTTTTAGACAGAAGCCTAACAAAAGTCAGTCTGGGGATGTTGAGGCTGCGTGCTTCATTAGTATCTTTTGTGTTTCAACGGACAGTGGAGCAATTAACACAGGGCTCATTACACAAGAATTTAGATCATTTGCTCTGCTTATTCATCATAGTATTTCCTCTGAGAATATCAGAGACTGTGATTAAGCACAGGAATAATTCATGTAGTTTCTTCTTTGAGATTTCTATCACCTTTTTGGGGTCTAATTGTTTTACAGCCTTCATTCCTGATGTACTTATGGTGACTATGCATAGCACCTTGCACATAAACCGTGCTCTTCAGCTTCTGTTTGAGGTTGTTGCCTCCCTGCACCACAGACCAGTAGCCCCACCTGAAAAAAAAACCCCAGCCCTCAAAAAACCCAGCCCTCAAAGCAACAGCCTCAAGGTCTAGAAAGGTCTAGTAAAGTATTATGAAACCACAAAACAAGCCAGAATAAACCCAGGGGGGTACTTGCTTTGGTCCTAATCCATAAGATTAATGCAGAGCTATTACAGAATGACCGTATTGGGCTAAATGACCTCCAATTACCCCACTGCTTGTTTTTGACAGCAGAAGATTGTAAGAATGGGACAAACAGGCATCAACATTTCTCAAGAATACTCTGCCAGCCTCCAGCAGCAAGACCTTCCTGACCCAGATACGATGTCTTCATATTTGATAGCTTCAGAAGGATTTTTCTTACATTAATTTATTTATTATATGTACCATGAGAGGAGTAATCCATAATCATGTCTTGGGGCAGGAGAGGGATTTGGGAAGTCCATTTGTCCAAAGGGCAACATGATCTGCCTACAGTCCCAACCTGCAGGTCAGGAGACGTGGGGTCCATTTCAACCACTGTCACTGAGTGGGATTGGTGTGGATCGCTGCCCTGTCTGCCCTGATGCTAGTCTTTTCCTTTTCCCCTTCTCCCTCTTCCACTGGTTTCTGTTAGATTGACCTCAAAATCCCTCTGCAGAAGCCAGACCTACTCTGTTGGGAATTTCAGACATGGAGACATAGGTTGTACTTGCCCGAAATGTGCCAAAGGAGGACTCTGAAGGCAGCAAAGGGAGATACACCTGGAAGAGAAAAGGACATAAAATAACTTTAATTTTAGGCAAATAGCTTCTTGGGGCCTCTCTTTCCTGCATCTATAAAATGCTTCTCAGTATGTTGATGGATGCTGTTGGAAAACCTGCATCACATGTCCTACACCACACAGGACTATGACTGTGTAAAGGGTCTTTTTGAAAATCTGAAGAGAGAAATTACATAGAAATGCTGTAATATTTTTTTTTTTTGTGTTAGAAAGTTGGCTTTTAAGATGTGAATACCATGTAGTATTTTAAAATCTGAGGAAATGCAAAGACTTTAATTTCCAAGTGGCTGGATAATGTCAGGGACAAGATATCTTTTTTTTTTTTTTTAAAGATGAAGAATGAAACTTTGAGGACAGTTTTCAAAAGCTCTGACCAAAAATCAGTCTTACATTCCTAAGTCACTTAATCTTTACTTCTGTTTGAAAGTGCTGGCAACAGTGGTCATGTAGCTGAAGGTCTGCACTGAACAGCTACGGGTCGTTTCTGCTAAAGTCCATGCAATTATTGAAGTTTTCAAACATTCAGAATAAATGAAATGAGTATCAGCTGAATTTCACAAACAGAATATTTTATTTTTTAGAAAACTGGAAATGCAGCTTGACCACTCACCAATGATTGTGTTAACAAATCAGGCTTCCCATTATTTGATTAGCACAGGCACTAATGTAGTCTGCCTGTGAAGCTGATGCAAAGAGGAATGCTGGGCTCAGCCAGTGCGGAGCTGGAAGAAGGTTTTCTTATTCTGCAAAGATTTAATTTACATTTCCTGCTCAGCACCCAGTGATACAAAGGGCTCTCAGTGAGGAAATAATTGTGCTCTGGGCTTGGCATGTGGAGATGCTGGGAGAGGAGTCTGCAAACATCCCAGCTGGTGGGAGAGGCTAATGCCTGGAGAGGATCTAGCTCCCCAGCCTTTACCCTGCTAGAAGCCAGCACCTTCCTGTCCCCAAACCTCTCTGCAGAGCTTCACCTCAGCATCTTTCCTACACTTTGGAGACAGCCAGGATGGTCATGGCTCAGCAGGGACAGACCAGCAGTGTCCCTGGCATGGGCACCATCTCCAAAGCTTCACAGGAGCATGAGAAGGCCCTGATGGAGATCCAGAACCTGACTGTGCATGTCCAACAGCTCAAGCAAAGTCCTAAAATGTTGCCCTGAGTTCTAGGGGACACCTCTTCTACTGTCCACCCATGAGTTCTGCCCAGGATGTACATGTGAGGTGTGCAGACTCCTGGCAATATTCAGATTCTGATGGACCACCAGTTTCTAACTTAAAAAACAGTTGTTTCAGTAAATGTTTCCGGGCTGGCACTGTTGAGTTATTTTAGTCTGCACTAACAATATCATATTCTAGCAGGGGAAGTTTATTCCACCTAATTGTACTTAGCATGTGGTGATGGAGATGGGAACCTAATTATCTTCATCAAATTGATTTCATTTTGCTTACCACATGGCTATTAGAGGAATGACAATAAATTTTGGTCTCTTTGATCAGGACTGGAGTTTAACCAACATTTCTAAAGTCATTAACGTGTTATGCCTCCCCCAGGCTAATGATTTGATTACCATGTAAATGTACTGGAGCCAAACACTTCAGCTATACATTACGAGTGATGGATAGGAAGTTTTGGGAAAAAAAAAGCATGTTGTACCTAAATACATGAGCAGGGAAACACGGATGGTGCCAGACAGCTACAGACAGGCAGGGAGAGACATACACCTGGAAGCTTCATTCTAACTCAGCCCAGAGCACAGAAGTGCTGAGGCACCCAGGAGAGTCCAGTCCACCTCAGACACCTTGGGTGCTTCTGTTGCAGTTTGATGTAACTGTGCTGCTTCAGTGGCTTTTGTAAGCTGCAGTTACAGCTTTCTGCGAGCCCCATATTTTGAAAACATTGGTACATTCAAGGCCAAATTTGAGACTAAGCCTATCAGAGCTGGTCATAGCGCCTCTGTGAATCACATATAGGAGAAAAAAAACCTGCTGGCAGGCGCACTTTGCCACCGGAGCAGGAGTGAGAAGATGTAACAAGCTGCACAGACGCCAAGGCCACGCCCGCAGGAGGGGGGGGGATGAAGAATGAGAAGAGAAAGTTTCCCCTGCAGCTTGTGGTGGAGTCCATGGTGAAACGGGTGTCCCCCCGAAGCCCATGGATGAGGACGGGGAGCAGAGACAACTATGCCCTGTGAAGATTGATCCACGCCTCAGCAGGTTTGCCAAGGGACTTGTGACTTTGTGGGTGACCAGGCCGGGGGGTCTGGACCCGGACGTCAGCACCCTATGGAGGGGAGAGTCCTGCTGAGAGGCCTGTGGTGAGGGGATGACTCCCCGATAGAGAGGACTCACGCTGCAGAAGGTCGTGGACACGACTCTCGCGTGGGTGGGACCCCACGGTGCCGCAGGGGAAGGGTGTGTGTATGTGGAATGCCCCCCCCCACAGCTGAGATGGAAGACAGCTTGGGAGGAACGGACTGAAACCCCTCACTCTCCATTCCCTGCCCCCCCTGTACTGCGAACGGGAGGGAAGAAGGGAGCGAATCTCTGATTAAAGTCATGAGTGCGAAGAGGCGAGGGGTGGGGGGAGGAAGTAGAAGTGATAATATCTGGGGAAGAAAAGCAGCTTGTTGGGAATCACCGGAACCCCACTGCCCATTCCCTGCCCCTCCCCGCGCCATGTTGGGAGGGGAAGAAGGGAGTAAAATCGTGATGAGTTTTAAGTTTGCTAAGAAGGGAGGGGTGGGGGGAAGGTGCTTGAAGACCTGGCCGCTTCTTATCTCGTTCTGGTTCACTGGGTGTATTAGTTGTAGTAAGTAGTAATAAATCACTTTTTCTTTCTTTTATTCTGTGCTGAGTCTGTTTTGCCCATTGCACTAATTGGAGAGTGATCCCTCTGTCCTTATCTCAAGTCCTAAGCCTCCCAGTATCCATATTCTCCCCCTTTTCGGCTGAAGGGGGGAGTGAGCGAGCGACTTGGTGGGTATTTGGTCTCTAGTTAGGGCCAAAACCACCACAGCTTCCCCGCAGCTCACCTGCATGAGGGTGACAGAAGTGCCGCCGGGAAGAAACCGGGACATTTCTTAGATAGCTTTTGTTCTTATATATCTGTAAATAATATATATGCAGTTATGTAGTGCCAAGAAGCTCTGTGGAATTTTATCTTTGTGTGATTTTAGTCTCATTTTTTGATATGCCAAAATACGAGTTACATTAGGTGGTGCCTCATGGTACTATCAAGTACGTGTTGATGGTATACATTTGCTGTCATTTTCACAGCAAAACACGTTATGACATATTAATAGATTTTACATTTAAATATTCCATGGCACATTTTAATTTCTGTCCTATTTTAAACCCTTTCTGGCAGATGCCATCCTGTTTTTCTTTCACAGATAAATTGTACTGAAAGGAAACACTGGTGTTTTAGCTCAGGGGGCTTAGGGTACCAGTTCAAACAGTCCTGGGCGGCCTCACCATTGGGTCAAGTCAGACGCGTGTGTTGTGGTCCTCACAAGGTTTCATCTAGGGTATGCTGGAAGTCTTGTGAGTCAAGCACCTTCCCAGGCAACCGATTCCTGAGGGCAATTAAAGAAATTAAAGTACTCCTGCTGCACAAGAGCGTTGTGTACCTTCACTGGCTCTTGAGGGCAGAGCCTTTCCCCGCTCCAGGCTCCATGCTGGCAGGCAGGAAGGCTTGCAGATGTTCATCCGAAGGGTACATGGCCTGGCAGAGGCACTTCTCAGCCGCAGGACTTCGCCATGGCTACCACCCCGTGCCTCAGTTTCCCATCAGTAAGGGATCAGCATAAAAACTATGTGCTGTTCACTGCTCTGGCAAGGACAGGGGATGAATAAGATGCACTGGATGGAGCTAAAGGAAAGAGCTTAGAGAGAGGAGGAAAAGGGGAGCTCTGCTTTTGGGGCAGGGAGCAGTGTTGTGTGGCTGTGTCTTTAGGGAATGTCCACAAGCAGAGGCAGAGAAGATCGGCTCGATTTTTGATTTGATATGATCGTTTAACAGCAAATATTGACTCGACTTCAAGCATGGGGAATAAAAGGGTTTCTGTTTGCTAGCCTGGCCCTTGCAGTGCAGTTGTTCATAGAGAGATTTCAGCTACAGGAGAGTGTTTATTGTCTGTGTGGAGGAAAAGGCAGGTCCATGTGGGGACTGGCCTTGCTTTGTCTCTGCCTTTTCCTGGGTTATAAACCACCCGTCCTCCCTCGCAGCGTATGCCTGCTCCAGCTTTGCGGCAGGCAGCAGGAGGGAGCAGGTGGTGAATGATGCTGAGAGGTGGGAAATCTCAATAAGAACCAAAATGCATTAAATGGCTACATCCATGAATAAACACCATTCTCTAGGTGACAGAAATGCATTTAAGTGCAGGTGCTGATGTCACGGTGCCTGTCTGAAGAACCACTCCACAATATTTCAGTGAGAACAGGCAGCAAGAAGCTCCCATCCACACACAGACATGAATAACCCCCTGCACCGTGTTCTGGGAATGCTTCACAGGCTGCTGATGAGCTGCGATGGACAGATTTTCCGGCTTCTCCTGGGACAGTAGCATCTCTTACTCTGCAAACAGCGCTCTCATCGCTCAAAGTATTTTGACATATAAAGAGTTTTTTCTCCAGGGGAGAGAAACAGCAACTCAAGGAGAATAGCAGTTTTGCCAGTGGAGGGCTCTGACAAAACCAGAGACACCCCTCCCTCCCCGTGAACACATGCATTTCTCCAGCGTTTGTAAGCACTCTCATTACATGTGCTCACGGGGAGGGAGGTGTAGATAGAAAGCTGTATGGGGACCTGCATGATCAGCATCCTTGTCACCGTGCAGAGCAGTCCCTTCGCCTGCCTTCGTGTTTGCCCTCTGCACCATGTCAGCACAGGTATGTGTGCTGCGGGGAACCCGACTGAGCACTTGGACCTACTCTGAAATAATATCCCAGGCTAAAAATGGGAAAGAAAAGGTGACCATGTTTTCAGCTGGATCCGTTTTCCTGCTCTGCATCACTGGGCACCTGCCTGGACTCCAGTGTCAGGGACATGGGGAGGAACAACACAGGCAGCAATGCTTCTTTCAGAGGCAGCCCTGGCTTAAATGACCGTAAAACTGCTGTTTAAATAGCAGAACATATAGCGCATACCTCCCACCCTCCCCTTTTCTGGGAAGGGAAGCTCTGGCCATCTGGCAGGCTGCTGAGCACCAATGTCCTGGTTCAACATGTAGGGTGGAGCCCTTAAACCTATATATATCTGTATATAGGTATATATCATATATATAAATATGTGTGTGTGTATGCCAAAGCTAGCAGCCCATGGGCTACAGCAGCTCCTTGGATTCACTGGGGGGTTTTGCTTTGGAAAGCAAACCAAAGGCCAGCCCTGGGGAGCTGGAGGTGGCTGGTTTGTTTGCTCGCTTTTCCTGGGCAGCTTCTGCCGTTGCTCCCGGTGCAAGATGTTGCTGCCAGAGCTCGAGGAGAAGGATGCAAGACACTGAAGTGCTCTAGTCTGTTAATTTATTTTATTGGATATAAATTAATGCAGCTTTCTTTTCTCTGGCTCACAGATATTAAAGGCCAGTATGACTCATAAGCATGATCTATCTTCTCATCGGTGGCAGTGATACATTAATCACCTCTGGTGGAGGCTCCTGCAGCCCAGTTACGGGTGGGAGCAGACACTGAGGGCTGAGTGAAGGCAAAGGGCCACCTTCAGCTCTCCAGCTGCTGTAGGCACAAGACATCAAGCATGGGGCAATCCAAGTAATTTTCACACCCAGCACCTCTGCAGGGACTTGTCCGCATGCAACTTAGGATGCCTCTAGCAGTAAAAAAGACAGGTTAGAGGAAAGCAGCATAGAATATTTTGGGTTGGGAAGGACCTTTAAACCTCATCTAGTCCAATCCCTCTGCAATGAGCAGGGACATCTTCAACTAGATCAGGTTGCCCAGAGCCCAGTCCAACTTGACCATGAACACTTCTCTTAGCAGAAGAAAAATTCCAGTGCCTCACCAGCCTCACTGTAAAAATGTTTTCCTTACATCTAGTCTAAATCTACCATCTTCCAGTTTAAAGCCATTACCCCTTGTCCCATCACAATAGGCCCCATCTTTCTTATAAACACCCTTTAAGTATTGAAAGGCTGCAATAGGGTCTCCCTGGAGCCTTCTTCAGAATGAACAAGCCTGTCCTCACAGGAGAGGTGCTCCATCCCTCTGATCATTTTTGTGTCCTTCTCCTGGACTGGCACCAACAGGTCCATGTCTTTTCCTGTGCTGAGGACCCCAGAACTGGACACAGTACTGCAGGTGGGGTCTCACCAGGGCAGAGTAGAAGGGCAGAATCACCTCCCTCAACCTACTGGTCACATTTCTTTAGATGCAGCCCAGGATACAGTTGGCTTTCTGGGCTGTGAGCACACACTGCTGGATCATGTCCAGCTTTTCACCCACCAGCACTCCCAAGCCCTTCTCCTCAGGGCTGCTCTCAATCCCTTCATCCTCCAGGCTGTGTTGTTACCAGGAGTTGCCCTGAATCCCTGTGCAGGACCTTGCACATGGTTTTGTTGAACCTTTTCTCAAGTTTGTTCAGGTACTTTTGGATGGCATCCCATCCCTCAGGCATGTCAACACTACCACTCAGCATGGTGTCATCTGATAGCTTGCTCAGGGTGCACTTGATCCCGCTATGTCATTGATGAAGATATTCATCATATGTATCAGGCTGAGACAGTTGGGGTTTTTCAGCTTGGAGAAGAGAAGGCTCCAGGGAGATCTTATAGCAGCCTTCCAGTACCTGAAGGGGCCTACAAGGGAACTGGGAAAGGACTTTTTAGAAAAGCATGTAGTGATAGGGAAAGGGGGGAATGGTTTTAAATTGGAATGGAGTAGATTTAGATTGGATATTAGGAAGAGATTCTTCAGTATGAGGGTGGTGAGACACTGGAACAGGTTCCCCAGGGAGGTGGTGGCTGCCACCTCTCTGGAAGTGTTCAGGGCTGGGTTGGATGGGGCCTTGAGCAGCCTGGTCTAGTGAGAAGTGTCCCTGCCCATAGCGGGGGGTTGGAACTTGATAATCTTTAAGTTTCTTTTCCAACCCTAACCATTCTATGATTCACTGATACTAAACAGTACCAGTCCCTGAGGGGACACCACTTGTGACTGGTTTCTGGTGATTGACCACCAGCTGTTGGCCACAACCCTCTGGATTTCAAACTTCCCTGTAAAAGACAGAGACCTGCTTTATTTATGATGTATTTTTAGTTTGTTTTCCTGTTTCTCCATGTGTTGCTTTACATTTATCTGTATTAGTAGCAGGTACTTGGCAGTGCTAGCAAAGGAACTCAAAAGTGCCTGACCTTGGTGGCACTATGACACTGCAAACGGTTTGGGACGTGATCATCTAGGTTTCTGTCAGGAAAATTTGTACTAAGAGTTGGCAAAGAGAAAGACACAGCAGCAGAAACTGAGCAAGTTTCTGGAAGAAAAAAAAAGAAAGAAAAAGAGAAAAAACTACAACTAGAAAACAACATTATGGACCTGGTCCTGGGACAGAGATACTGAACTGCTGTGATATGTGGGGGGTGGTTCTAGAGTGTCCTTCCCACCTTCCTGTGAAGGTCTATCTAATCTTACCTGCAATGGCTGAATAGATCTTTTCCCCCAAGAAAAACTGGAGGAAGTACGACAAAAGAGGAGAGAAATTGGCAGCAGGAGTAAAGCATGGCACTCCTTGGCCAATCCCATAAGCACTAAAATGCCTCACCAGTTTAATGTCATCTCACAGGTTAACCTTCAGCCAGCCTTGTCTAGAGGCACTAGCAGGCTGCTTTGGTGCTCAGTGGTGCAAATCATTGAGTAGCATGGTGAAAGTACAAGGAGAGGGTATGATGAAGTGTTTTCATGTGACCTTAACCCCCAATTCCCTTCAGGGACTGAAGGCTGCTGAGTTACCCTAGTCTGAGTGATTTGAAGTCAACAGATTTGCATTAAGGTGTCAGAGTTTTACCTTAGTAGGACAATCCCATAGTGTAGTGAGCCAATTTTTTCTTTTGTACACTTCACTGATGTTTCTGGGATAGAGTGATCTCTGCATCACCCCTTGAGTGTAAAAGGGGATATTTTCAAAATTACTGAGTCTTCACTTTTGCCACAGTTCTTCAAGAGAGACCAGGAGGCAATGAGACAAATAGATGGACAGATTAGCTATTTCTGATCTCTGCTTCACCCCTTAAGTAACTGAACAAGAAGATAAAAGAATATTTTAGGAAAGCCACACACAGAAAACAGAGCTGAACTTGTACAGCAAATGTTTCAAATGATGAGAAAGGTTCTTCAAATGTATTCCCACTTGTTATGGGGTCAAAGAGTTACTGGGACAGATACGAAAAAAATAGATCTGGGAAATGCTGAGCCACCACAAGAGAATTCTAATGCAAAGTCTTAAATGGCAGTGATGATGGTTTTGGTTAGAAACCAAGTTTTGGCACACACAAAAACATCGTAAGGAGTTAGTTCCCTTAGGCCTCAGGTTAAAACATGAATTTGCTATCAACCTAATTGTATTGCTTGATGCCAGTAGCGACCCTTTCAATGATTTCAGTGGCAGCAAAGTTGGGTTAAGAATAAACTCCCTCACCAAACCTCTAAATATGTACAAGATATGTTAATTTAGACAGCCACCAAAGCTTATGACTGGCACATCTTCTTCCCAGAATTTGAAGTCAGATTGATCTGTTTCACATACAATACTCTAGTCTTACAGCCTAAGAGTAGTAATGCTCAAAAGCCAATTCCCTGTAAGAAGAAATAGTCACTGGTTTTTAAAATGTGAAAAAGGAAGGTCCTGTGGCGTGCAGGCTCTTTGTCTGGGGGGCACGTCCCTATGCACAGTCCTCTGAGCAGGAGTCCAGATTCCCTCTCTGCCCAGTGGGGAGAAGCTGGAATCTTGTGAGGGTTCTCCACATCATTTAGACACTGTGCTGAGCAGGGTGAATCACCTGATGGACTCACCTCACTCAGGAAGCCTAGAAATGGATATAAACCAGACTCCCAGCATCTAGGTGGGTGACCTGGCTAAGGGGAAGATGGGTCTTTAAGAGGTTTTTTCCTGTGTTGTGAACTAACTGACTGGAGTGCAGGAGCTCCCCTATTGAGTCGGGAGGTGATGAGCAGGGCAACAGCGATCACTGGGGTAAGCCCAGGGGCTGAGGGAGAGATTGGGCTGTACACAGGGGTTCTTGAGATCAGAACACCCTGTCCAGGTCCCTCAACCTGCTGCGAAAACCCCAAAGCTCGCCTAAGTTTGCCCTCCCCCTGACGTCACGTGCCCCCACCCCCACGTCCCCCTAGCCTTAAAAGGGGTCCAGGAGGGCAGTGACCCACTTGGCACAGACAGGCAAGCAGGAGAGCTCACACCAACCTGTCTGCTGGGCAGAGGAAGGAAGCAGAGCTCAGCCAGCTGACAGGTAAGTTTGGCTGGTGAGGGTCGCTCATCTCTGGCAAAGAATTGAGTGATGGTGTCTACCCAGCACAGCATCAGGACCCCAACACCTTCCAGTGTGGAAGTAGGAACCCAGTTCAAACAACCACAGAAGCATGTAGCTGTGCAGGTCTCAGGATGCAGGGAATGCCACAGCCTGCTGGTAGCAAGAGGCAGCTCTGATCAGGGCTGTGTGAACAGATAAGGGATCTCCTCTGCCAAGTGGCACACCTGCAAGATGAGGTGGATGTGCTCAAAGATGAACTAGATAAGATCATGAGCATTAGGGAGGCTGAGATGGAGATAGATTGGTGGAGCCAGGCTCTGTCCTCCCAGCAATGGAAATGTGAGCACCCAGTAGGAGTAGGTAGCATCCAGGACCAGAGTGACCCTGTCCCTTGCCCCAGGCAGGATAGGGATGAATGGAAGCAGGTACATGGCAAGGGCAGCAGGAAAGTGCCTTCCATGCCTGTCCTTCCTCCCCAGGTTCCCCTGAGTAAAAGATATGAGGCCTACTAGAAGGGGACCAGCCAGATCATGAGATAGCTGATAGGATAACTGTTCCTGAGGTAGTGTTCCCTAGGACAAGACCCCTAAGCAGACCATCAAAACAGACTCTGTTAAGAAGAAAAGATGTGTCATTGTCTTAGGGGACTCCCTTCTGGAGGGAACTGAGGGCCTGATCTGTAGGGCTGACCCTTTACATAGGGAAGTCTGCTGCCTTAAAAGAGCTTCAGCTAGGGACTTAACAAAATGACTTCCAACCTTGGTCAGGCCCACGGATTATTATCCACTTTTAATTTTCCAAATAGGTAGTAATGAAATCCATAAAATAAAATTGAGGACCATTAAAAAGGATTTAAGGGCCCTGGGACACATGGTGCAAGGATCTGGAGCACAGGTAGTGTTTTCCTCCATCATTCCTACTATAGGGAATGGGGAGGGATGGAATGAGAAGAGCCAGAAAGAACCCTGTCTAAGAACCCAAAGTTCTGCTTCTCACACCATGCTCAGACTCAGGCCATATCTGACTCTGAGCATGGTGTGAGAAGCAGAACTTTGGGTTCTTAGACAATGGGCTGCAGCTTGGANTCAGATATGGCCTGAGTCTGAGCATGGTGTGAGAAGCAGAACTTTGGGTTCTTAGACAATGGGCTGCAGCTTGGACAACAAACAGGAGGAATTA
>VZTU01023893.1:2908-23292 GCA_013400835.1 Zapornia atra
TAACATTTTTTTTTTCTTTACTGGACTGAAGTCCATAATATGCTCTAGTGCCCCAGAGAAAAAGGAGTAGAATGTAACTCAGGATCATACTCAAGTTTTATCCTACTATACTTGGAAAAAACAAATCAATACATAGGGGAGCTTAATCACTCAGATGACCTTCTTATCTGAGTGGGGGAATAAACTGAGTGGCTTAAGTTCATTAGTATTAAGAATAAGCATGACCACATCATTATGGTCTATTAAATTAATCTCTGTACTGAACCCGGCAACCTACATTTGACCTCATCCTTTGACCATGACGTATCAGAAGAATGAGAATCCTTCTCTCTTGACAATTTGTTTATGTGATGGCTTGTAGCATTATTTTAATCTATATACCTTTTTATCTGTATCTCCCCATTTATTGAACTGTTATAAAATGTTACACTGCAACATATGGCTGAAACATTCTTCTGCTTTGATTTTTGTTTTGCAGTACTGATAGGTTATTTGAAAGAAGTCTAATTCCAGACAACAGGTCTTACATATTTAGAAGATATTGAGGTCTATGGTTATGCTATTTGCCTTTTTTCTTTTATGGAAGTGATATCCATCACAGTGGGAAAGGTGCTTAAGTCTCCTCATAGAGCATTCATGAAGTGTCAACAGAAATGTGTGTATAGTAGGATGTAAAATAACTCATTCTGGGTGCCACACAAATATGATATAATTTGTCATCCATTGAAATAAAGATGTAAGATTTCGGTTTTGTTTCTTTAGGGTTTTTTTTAGAATTCTGCAAAATGTATCCATGAAAAACATGGATAGAACAGGTTACACTGTAAAGCAAGGTTTTATTTTCAGTTTACACTCTTAAGAAGATTAGTATAATATAGCCTGTTTTTACATGCTATATTTAGACATTTAGAAGACAATAGAGGAGGGAGAAACCGTAACAACAAACAATGAATCTGGCATTTGAAAAACCAATATTCATGAAATCAGCTAAATTTTGCAATTATCCATATATACTACAAAAATTTACCTTGAAGCACACTTGAAATAGGCAATCTCCAAAACAATGGAATGAACCTGCTAAAGTAACCTGAATTAATCAATGAAAATTATTGGTATTCTTGGTGGGTTTTTCTGTCAGATTAATTTCATATCATGAAACAGACATATAATTCAACAAGACAGGAAAATTATTGGGGCTTTAATAGTTTGCTATTCTTGAAAAATCAGTCCTCATAGATAGTTAATTAATCAGAGTCTTTGAGATTTTTAATACTTACTAAAAATTTACATATTAAACTATCTTGGGATAAATTTCCTAAATAGCTTGTACATAATATACCTGTGGCTGTATTTTAAAAATTTTCACCTGAATTGTTTGAGGTAATAGGAATATTTTTACAATATAATATTGTGGAAATTAATGCCAATAGTTTGAGGTCTATCTATGACTGATATTGCAGATGTAAATGTGTGTGCATCTGCCAACTAGAACAGTAGTGGAGACAATTTATAGCACATGGAGACAATTTTCTCTTTAGACATCCACCAAGCACTTCAGGATTTCCAAACACAAGCTTAAAACTAGCTAAAAATTTTCTAGAGAAAAAATAGGTTTCAGTAAATAAGGTTTTTACATAAATTTATTTTAATATTTCTGATATTTAAAAAATGGAAGCTTGCTTTATACTTTATAATGATGATATTGTTACAGGAAAACATAAAAGATAGAAATGTAAAATGTTCATTATATCTTTTATGCTGATACTTATTTATCTTTATGTATAGTTATCTATACCCATATTTATAAAAGATCTCAACATAAGTGATATACATTTGAGTGGAATTTGGGCATTTTATCTTAATGCGGATAAAGAATTATATTTTGAAATTTCAGCAGTTACAGAAAAAGGGAAATTCACACTTTCAGCAGGCTGTAGTATAGCATATTTCTAACAAGAAAGAGGCAACCAGTTTGAGGAAACCAGATCTTTAGGACCTAACCTAATTTAGCTATCTAACCTGCTGTTAGCAATAATTTTACACAGTGAATACAATCACAAATAGAACTAAACAGAAATATTTTTCCTTGTTTCATTTCCCTGAATTCCTTTCATTTGCTTTCTTATTTTTATCGTTTTTAAGCTGAAAATAATTACTTAAGGAATCTAAGATTATACCAAGCGATATTTTGTAGAAAATTCTGGTTTTGAAACCTTCAAGATCAAAACATGGTTGTTTTCCTTTTCATGAGTTTAGGTTTTGCAGTCTAGGGAAGGAGAAGGATCAATTACAGCAGTAGGGGTAGAGTGAAGAGGAAACAACAAACCCCATAAAAGTAACTTCTTTCAAAATAGAGCTTGATCAATGGATTATGTGATGTAGTTATCTGGTCTAGCACTAGCAAGGGAATGGTCTCAATGACCAACAAAGTCCCTTTATGATCTAATGTTCTACAGCATCTATCATTTTAAGTTTCTTCAGGGATCACTCCAGTTTCTAGATGATAGCTGTAATTTAACCCTAAGGTGGTAAATACATGCAGTTACAACAGGAGATGGTAACTCCTTCTGGAAGCCAAGTTGTTCCCATGGCACTCCAGTTGGAAATTTGCATCTCAAATGATTGATTTTGTCGCATAATTATGGTGATGGTGTGATTATTTTGTCTTTTTTTTCTCTTTTATTTGCACAGCTACTATGCAAAGCTCTCTTAGTTTTTGCTACCTGCAACATACAGGAAAATGTTTGAATCATGTACCCAAACTTTAATAAGGTTGCTCTCTCTGAGCTTATAAATAAACCAAGGTCATGCTTTGCATCAGGGCACACTTTACAGGTTTTCAAGCTGCTTCATGAAAGTGAACACTATAGGGATAGGGGCTGATGCAACTGGAAAATCCTGAGAAGTAACGATCTGCAGCATTTGTCTTATTTGGAGATAAGCGAACAGTCTTCCTGACATCACAGTCCTAGAGAGTTCACCTTGTTGCTGTCTGGAACTGAGCGTGAAATGCTTTCTGTCATCCTGACATTGTTATGTAAAACCTGCATCTCACATATCTGACATGAGGGCAGGTTAAAATTGTTGAGAATGAGAGGAAAGAAGCATAATGGAAACATACCCCACCAGAACATATTTTATCTAAAAGTGAAACAGAAATAAAACCAGAAATCTTTTACTAAGATAAAAGCAGTTTGTCCTCAGGGAAACAGAAAATCACATTTAAGTGTTTTTGTGTTGTTTGTTGCTGAAGTTGCAACCAGAGTTTGACTAATCGGCAGTGCACTTTCAGATCATGGCTACTTTGCTACAAATGATTGCTACATTTTGTAGGAGTGAACTTCCATAAAGGAACATATGTTAATAGAGTTTTTCAGTTTCATGTCAGAGTTGACTAACGTATTTGACTCGTGGTATATTTGCCCTTGATGTTATATTGTAGATATATTGGTCCCACGAGTTTTCATTTTTTCCCTATTTTATTAATACAGTATAATTTTATCTTTTGACTTTATAGCTTGTATAATCATTGGGCAGTGACACTAATGGTGTTAAAAAAGCTACAGATATAAAATACCATAAAAGCGAAGAAGGAATTATTTGGATTATCTTCTCCATTTCTGGATTTACACGATTTCAGATTTGCTTCACAATTCATTGCTATACAAAGTATGCAGCAACAGCGATGAGATGAAAAAGAATCACTTGTGACCCTGACAAAAATCTTTTAGAATAACTGCCTTACTATCTTCAGGAAGTAGGAGGTAAACACTGAAAAGCAGCTTTACAAGCAGTTTCAGCTAGACATATATAGAATCGAGTTTTCTGTTATTATTGTGATGTATGTATCGAACCTCTTAGAAAGGAAGACAGTTCCATAGACATATGCTAGTTGTCTTCAATCTTTATGAACAGTTTGATTTGAAAGGTTCAGATACAGAGAAATTCATTCTTGGGCTGCAAACAAATACTCTTCCACACTTAACCTATAATTACATTGCCAGAACAAAAAAAGGTAAACAAGATGAATTTAACTTACTGATTAAGGAGTGTAATTTTAGACTGGAAACCAAGATACTGCAAGTATCATCTCATAGTTTACAAAATAAGCTGGTTTTCAGCTGTTCCCTGGACAGAATTTAAACTGCTTTAAAAGCAAAACCAAAATACCCCAAACACAGGATAAATAAACAATCTTCTTTTATTCCATAAAGTACACTTCTCTCAAAGTTTCTAACAACCTTTCTACTGAAATGTTGCGATGTATATTGGATGACATTTTGACTGGAAATTGTCAAATAGAATGCAAGTTTAGGACAAGGGTAGAGTAGAGAAGTCAATAGTTTCTTCAAAATCATCCATATTTGAAAGGGGAAGAATCATTTTAGGGATATGAGGAGGAAAACAACATTGGAAATAAAGACAAAAAAATAAAATTCCAAAAAGCAAATAACCAGATTTGGTTTGGTAGATAATAATATTTTATGAGTTTCTCACAACTGTGAAATCTTTTGAGGCTGGCTTACTGAAAAGAATGTTTATGCCATGACCAGCTTGACAGTAATGTTTCTGAGCATCCTAGGCAGGTATTTCAGTGCATCATCTAGTCAAGCAGCTTTCAATATGTACATAGTCTTCTATTTTCTTGATGCTACATATTTCAGTAAAATTCAACAATGTAAATGTTGCCTGAATTGACAGGTTAAATAAATTTAATCTAGAAGTTGTCAGCTATCTGTACCTTTCACTTTGTTCTTCATGAGTCACTTCCTACATAATTTTGAATTTCAATGTTTTCTCAAAGTTTTTTGTGTTTTTTTTTTTTTCTTTACTGGAGACTAAAAAGTAATAAATAAATAAATAAACCTCCAAAAGATGAATATATATACATACAGCTATAATAATGACAGTGATCTTTGATGTTAATAAAATATATTGATTGTTTTAAAGGCTTTTCTTAATTATGAGTTTTTAAAAAATTTAATTGAAGTTGGGACAACATACCAAAAATTTTGAAAATATTTATAGTACTCAAAAGATAAAAATGAATAAATTGTTGTAGATGTTTCATTTTATATAATTTATGAACACTGTTTGAAGAATAAAAAAAGTAATTTGTTTTAGATGACATTTTCTCTTCCAAAATACATAGCTCTAAAAAATTCAGACAAACAGTAACACCAGTTCACTAGGCATAAACTATAGGACTGAATCATGACATGATCAACAGTCTTTCAAAGAGAAGAATAAATGTTAACAGAAAGAAATTATAATTGTTCAGATGTCTGTTAGAAGGGGTTTCAAAGCATGGTGTACACTGCTGATGCCAAAAGGCATGTCAAAAAGCAATAATAGCTGCCCCTCTCACACCTGCCAAATATCCATCTCATTGTCTTTTCTTTGGAGACCTAGAGAGCTGCTGCTGTGTTGCCTGTTGAGGAGCAACAGGAGCTCTGTGGCCAGTAGTAACTTCGTGCAACCCCCAGGTGAGAGGGCAAGGTGGAGCTGGCAGCCTGCGTCCCTCCGTGCTGGCTCGGGGCCGTGCAAAGCCCCTGGCTGATGCCTGTCTGCTCCTGCACACGACATCAGTAGCTGCAGGATACCAGCATCTGGACAAACCAGGTTTGAGGATCACTGCTCTGATGTTTGTGCTGTATATTTCTGTATGAATCAGGGTCTCCTGCTTGCAGTCTCTACAGGGTATAGAGAGGGGAAAAGCTGTAGAAATCATGATGGGAGGTGGTACACTGTGTCATTACCAAGCAGTCACAGATGTCTTGCTAAGTGCTGACCATGGGTCCTGTTTAAGAACAGGAACTGGGCTGAAAAATAGCTACTTCTAAACATCACAGTCTGGCAGGAACAGAATAGTTTGAAACACCAGAGTGTTACCTCATAAAGATGCTGCAGTGCTTTAATTGTGGGAGAGCCATGTACATGGCTACTGCTAAAAAACACTGTCCAGAGGCAGAGATCTAGAAATTATGTGGGACAAGAGTCAGCGTTTGTCAATGTTTTCCAGGTGTATGGGATAACCTTCTAAGAGGACAGTAATGTCAGACAGATTCAGAAGTGGAACAGAAAGAATAAAAAGGAAAAATAACATTAAGAAGGGACTAGTGTTGTGTGCTCTGGGTTGCACAAAAGATTGGTAAACATGGAGTGTTTTTCACCAAAAGATTGGTAAATGGAGTGATTTAACAGCATGTATCACAGCTGAAGTATGCAATGCAATATTTGGAAAAGTATAGCCGTGTATGGAGGTATTACTGGAACTTGCAGGATGTCAAGGAATTCTGCATTCTACAGTATTTCCTGTGGAGGGTGATCTCACATCACTTAAAAGATCCCATTAATTTCTACTGGTCATTGCCATATATGAAACAGTATAAATAAAACAATATATGAATATGTTGTCCCCAGATTACATCTACTGCTCTCTGATGAAAAGAACAACATGAAGCATTGAATTTCTTAAACCTAAGCACAGAATATCTATCCTAAAAGTATGCCATTTTGTAGTATGTGCTGCACCTTTTTGCCATTACACATTAATCATTTCTAGTTCCAAGACATGTAGTACATACATTACTTTAAAAACTAAAGCTAAACCTGGAAGTGATGGAAGAGAAATGCCACCTCTGGCTTCCACTGCAAGTGATGCATTATGTCTTTAGGCAGCAATAAAAGTAATGATTTCAGAGCTCTAAAATGAGCCTGCTAGATTTATGTTCACAAAATTTCTTCTCATCTTAACATTCTGAGCAACATCACATCATTATCCAAGGTGCAATGTTACAACTTCATAAAAAAGTATCCATGGGTACAAAGTACATGTTCAGTAATCTCACCTGTTTTCTGCTTTGTAACAATTTCCCAAGTGCTCTAAAAATTTATCCTGAATAAACATGATCTATCATTTTATTATACATTTTTGTAGAATTAAAAATTTAATTTCAAAACTTGTCAACTTAAATTTTTAGAAAACAATGAAAATGAAAAAAAAAAGTCCTGAATTTTAAAAAATATAGGTATTTAATAGGAAGACTTAGTTACGAATAATGATATTAATAATTCAAAAATTATTGGAATTCTATTTCGTGAACAGTTGCTCCTGATATTGGCAGAATTCTATTCTACTAATAAAGACAACTTATTTAACCTTATGCTTTTTAATCTGGCCAACTATTTCACTTGAACTGGTCCATAAAAACTAATTCTATGATTACAAGTTTTAGGTTTGATAATATTTTTTTTAAATTACTTTCTCCACTTGGCATTTTAAACTCTCTGATCGGGGTCTCAAAAGATATGTAGACACCTCTTTCTCTACTTTTCTGAAATTTTCCTTGGCTTCTTTTCAACTGCTACTCCAACCTACACTAAATGTAAATCTTGGTGTTTAATCTTCTGTGTCAACATTTGCAGAATCACTTTAGTGTGGAATCTGCTCAACAGCAAAATACCTCCTCAGAGTCATAGGTTAAACCAAGGCTTAAGATGGTTCAAAATGACTTCTCAAAACACATGGGAAAAAGATTTTTTGTGATGCTCTGATATGATCACAATGTTATGTTTGGAGCATTTTTGATACTTCATTGAAGTTAAAACAAAAAGAAATTCAGGTACACATGGGAGAAAAACAGACTCCCCACAAAAGAATCTACCAGGATAACAGTAAGTTAAATGTAAAATGGATATTTAGTAAGAGGAGGGAGTACAGTAAGAGGGTTTCAGGAGTCACAGTTTGGCTAACACAGCCATGGATCCAACCATTAAAATAGCAGATAAGACTGCTCTAAAAACACTATATGAGATAGCTGTCTCTAAACCAAATCCTTCATAAATTTGTATTTAATCTGAGACCATCTTAAGCCGATTGCTTTTATGACTAGTCTCATCAACTTCCTGCATAATTTCTTCTTTTCTATTGTGTCCTTTGGAAGCTTAATTAACTTAAGTATACATTTATTTCAAGAATAATCAGAATCTTGTACTTGCCTCATCATCTACAGTAACCAAAGATGCTTTATAGTGCTGTTGAGAACATTAGAGATGTGTGTGTCTGTGTGTGAGCATGCATGCGCTATGAGAACATGCTGTATGGGAAGCAATGGGCATAGCAGGACAGTAAAGCAACCTTACTTGTGCAGTTTGAATTCCTTCAGCAGTTTATTGATACAATTTATGACAGTTATTTATATTCATTCAAGGCCTGGGGGAGGAACAGAGCTCAAAAGGGGGCTTTCCTGGTAAGACCTTTCAGTCCTTAGAAAAGTAAGTAAAATGGAAAATATTACTTTATTGTATTTCTTTGCCTGTGGAACAATAATTACATTTCATCATTCTTCTTCCTATATTGAAAATAAGTTACATAATATTTGAAAAGAACTTAGCAGGAATAAAAAGATGATATATTAATTGTTTCTGCCTGGAATTTATTTGGCTGCAAAAATAAATTTTATGGAGAAAGAAAATTATTATTTTAGGAAAAATTTATTGCATTATCAACAAAGTCAAAATCAGAAGTAAAGGTAAAAGCAAGGCATGCTTGTGAAGTTCCAAGCCATGGAAAATGCAACATAATTGGTGATGAAATATCTCCAGTAAGGAAAAATATGAAGATGAAAAGGTTTCCATAGCAATGCACTATTATTACTTCTTTTTAAAGCAAAAAGGCTCTCTAGAATGAGAACACCGTCCAGCAAAAATGAATTCAAATATATTATAAATGTTTGATTCCATACTTTTCTTTTGTTATTTCATTTTATAAGGCCTCAGAGCTATTAATGGACTGGGAGATGAGGCTCTACTGTATAGTGACTTGGAACATGCAGAAAATAACGAGTAGCAAAGTAAGACACAATCACAAAAGTAATCAAACAGTGAAACATCTTGATAGACAAGCTTTGTTAATGAAAGACAGAAACATTATTTTCCTTTATTGCATTATTCTACCAAATGCAAGAATGGAGATAGAATTCATCACATCATAAATTTCGCAATTAACTGAACATCTACACAGTTCTTGATGTAATAAATTCCAAGATTTATGTTTTAAATGCCAAGAGTGTATGAATGGTATGTTCTGAACTATTATGATGGTGCCGAGTAGCCAGACCACAAAGTTCCATTTTTCCCATTTGTCATTCCCTCTTTTATTCCTTCTCCATGCCTTTCACAGTCAGTAAGGTAAGAACAATATGGAAATTGTTTCTGTTCCTAAGTTTCCCAACTATAAAACAGATTACTCACCATTCCATAGCACAACAGGTATTGAAATAAAATGTCTCTCTCTCTAAATGTAAATTATATTATTATTATTCCTAATAAGGACATATTTTTTCATTTTGCTGAAACAGAAAAATACTTGACTTTTATGTCCTGATTTTGCTAGGAATTTTCTGCACTGGCATGTTTCTTTCCAGCATTAGCTGTTTTTAAAATATGTTAGGTAAATTCATTGGTCCAGGATTGCTGCTATATACAATTCTAAGGAAGCAGGTCACCTTGAAAGAAGAAGACAGTATGAAATCAAATTATCTTCCTATGTCCAACACACATATTTTTGCAATTCTGAGGGAATAACTACTTTCTGCAAGACGATACCTACAATTCAGTAAAATTTTGCATCCATTTAATTTGTTTAGCCTGTGAATGTTACGTGTTCACATAATGATTTGACAAGTTGAGAGAACTGGTCCCACTAAAGTTAGTTGGAGATAAGCCTTTAATCATAGTACAAGACGACTCGGATCCAAAAATTCTTGGTAGCTAACATTGTAATAAACATTGTAACGGAGGTCTCTGCTGTGGTTAATATTGAATTTGTATTGTGCCAAGGCAGTAGGTCATTATTCTTGCCCATTGTTGTCTCAGTTTAGTCCAGTTTAGCATTTTTGAAACCACTCTTATATCTTTGCCACTGTGTACTGCATTCTTATAGACTGAGTATCTTTGATTTGCTTGTGATCTTGTGATACTTTAAGAAAAATATTTACTTTAGGACTTGGGATGTAGGCCATACTCTTTTTAGTGACATCTCATGAGTAAAGAAAGAAAACAAAAAGGAGAAAAACCACTTACGTTTATATTTTCAATCTCATAATCCGTAATAGTTAACTAGCCATGTAACGAAAACCTTCATTCCTAGAGGTCAAGTCTGAGAAAACAATTGGCAATATTTTATTTAGCTATGAGATACTGTCTGGTGAGTCAAGGAATATTCTGCAAATTGGTGAATTATCAAGAACAGTTGTCACTTTATGTAGCATGAATGCAGATATGTATATGTAAAGCAATTCACTAATGAAGTAGTATATTTCTAAGTGTAAATGAGATTTAATAAAAGAAGCAAAAATACTTTCTTTGGTAAAAACATTAAAATGGGCATGTTTTTCAAATTCAAATTGGTAAAGAGATCTGATGAAAGCCGATACTTATTTAGGTCTACTTGGAACTCAAAATTGCTGACTTTTTAAAATAGAACATAATTCCAAAGAAATATATATGTGGAAACACGTACATAACAGACAAAAATATATTTATATGATTAAGTTCTTTAAATTTGATGTAAATCTCATAAATAAATTCACTCCAGAAGTATGTTGATTTCACAGGGTATTGAACAAGATTTACACTGATTTTGCCACGGGTACAAATGTTTCTTAGAATTTTAAAGCAAATTTTAATAAGCTACATACTCATTTTGTCCTTCCAGTTTTTCATTTAAATTGATACACATATGTTTTTCCTTTCTTTCTTGCTTTTGCATTCAACAAAATTGGAGTGTGAAGTGAATTTTGTGCTCCACAGAATGCAGAGAATAGCTTTTGCGCCTGGTTGCATCCATTGTTTCCCGATAGTCTGGTTATTTGCGACCATGAAACTCTCTGAGTGCTCAGTTCTGGTACCATTATTTGACCACTGTTACTGGTGTTCTGATTCCTCTGATTTCCTGTATCTGTGGACTTCAGGAATGATTTTCCTATTTTGTTGTTTTTAACGTTATAGCTCACTCTAATTGGGTGGGAACTGCTTGTCCTACAAGGATGATGTCTTTTAGCTGTATGTTGTCTTTTGGATGTTTAGCTGTATGTGGTCTTCTGGAAGGCCAAAAAGTTATTCTGAAGCTCGATAATAATTTGATAATAACTTCATAATTGCCACCTGGGCTGTTTTGCATTTCCATGGAAGTATTTACTTTCAATGATTGGACACAACTCTGAAAATTCCTTTTTAAATATGATCCATATTTGTTTTTTCTGTGCTCATTGTAATCCAGAATATTTAGTCTAATTTTATTTATAGTAATTTGTCTTTATTTTCTGTTTGAGCAAACTCATACAGAGCCAAATTTTAGAAATGTGTTTGCAACCTAGTTCACAAAGATGAGACGCATAGAATTTTTGGGGCAAAGGTTGCTCTGCAGTTGCGTCTAAATTTGATCTGGACTTATAATGCTATGATCAGTTAGGGAATTTCACCTCGTAAATGCAATATGTATTTGGAGGTCAAAGTTTTTTAACAGTTTTTCATCCTCTGATTTTGAATATATTCAAACAACAACAAAAATGTATAAAAGGGTAAGATTGTTGACCAGGCTTTTGTGCACTTTGTTTTTTCTTAATTACCACAGGCAGACTTCTTAGTGAATATGGAGAATTAAAATGCTTTAAGGAAAGACCTATGTCATCCTGAAGTATCTTGTAAAAAGTTAGATGACTGATTTCCTAAAAAATCCCAAATCAAAACAAAACCATATTTCTCTTATTTTACTATAAAAGGCATTGATAGTAGTTATCAGCTGTAGAGAAACAAATTTCAGATGTACAATATGAACCAAAATTAATTCCAATGGGAAGACATGGTTGAGGGCTTTTTGATGGTTCACTAGTTTTAAGTTTTGTGGACATTTTGCATGTGATGCTACCTGTCATTTTCTATGCTTTTCTTACTGTATAACACAACAGTGCACCAGTCTCAAGAATTACTTATACACCCCTTTCACAGAAATTAGTTTTATCTATTTGTACAAAAAAAAAAAAAATTATTCAGGACTACCTTCAAATCAGACTTCTCAAATATATTTAATTTCAATAGTGAAGATATTATAAACGTTTTCAGAGGCATATTCCTATGGAATCTTCCTGTGGAAGATTTCTGATTAGAGACTTAGATAATTAAGCTTAATATATATATTAATGAATAATTCAGGATAAACAAATACATTATTACTCATTTTTGAACAGTTAAAAATTGTTTGAACTACGTGCATATTCAATTTGATACACATTTTTAAAGACATTTTAGATATAACATATGCATTATGAAGTGTATAGCAGACGATGTCATAAATCAGCAATTGCCATTTAAAAATAAGTTTTATAGACTCACAAACTACATGTACAGTATCCTTGTGCTTATTCTTTTGTTCTGCAATATATTTTTAAGATAAGATATGAAAATTTTCAGACTGCTTGCTAAACAATTCTGAATTCTTCACCACACATGACTATCAGTATTTGTTACCCAATGCCACGTTCTCAACACATACAAAAGAAAAAATAAAAATAACATCCAAAGGTAATTTTTTAGCTATGCATAGGAATTTGCATAGGAATTTTAACTCAGCTATTAAAGTCAATATTCACCTTGGTAGAGTCCAGAATAACGTTCTTTAAAAGTCATAAATTAAAAATAAAATGTTTTAAATCACTGCAATGCAGAAAATTGGGCATTGAGGCTAAAATATCATTCTTCAGTGAGCCTGCTGTGCTTAGGTTTGCAGTTGACCTAAGAAGGTCAAAACATGAAGGAGTGAGTTTCCATTCACTCAAATTAGACAAGGCAAATACTGTAAACCATTGGCATACTGACATTAAAAAGAAAAAGCAAACAACAAGTAACATGATTATGTTTTGCCTGCATTTTCTCTTACCCTCTTTTGTTTGTGCATAATGGTTACCTGGCAGGACAAAAGCTAGAATTCCAAATGTCCTCCCCTTCCTTTAGGCTTTATTGCTGAAGATGATATGATATGGTATGGGATATCCCTTTTGTCATTTGGGGTCAACTGTCCTGGCTGTGTCCCCCGACAGATTCTTGTGCACCTCCAGTCCACTGGTTGGTGGGGTGGTGTGAGAAGTAGAAAAGATCTTGGCTCTGTGTAAGCACTGCTCAACAGTGACGGAAACACCCCTGTGTTATCAACACTGTTTTCAGTACAAATCCAAAATGTAGCCTCATACTAGCTACTATGAAGGAAATTAACTTTATCCCATCACATACCAGCATATATTTATGGTAATAAAATGGTTCTTTTTACTATTAATTATTCATGTACAAATAATGCATTAATTTAAAAATGCAAATATAGTGTGTATTAGTAATGAACTGGTAGAGACCCATGAAGTTCAGTCTTCCTTCTCTTCTATCGCTTATCAGGAATTCTGTGGATAATGTGAGTCACTAGGAAATGCCTCCATGACACCAACACACTACATTGCATCATTTATAGAAACCTCTGCAGGCTTCTAAAGGATTTACCATCCTATTCTCACTGTCTTTTCTGTAGTCTTGAGACCTATACACAAAATTGAACATCGTTAAGTGTCTAATACATCAATTTTAAAGATGACACAGGTAGGGACTAGATTGCTTTGATGTTTGCCAACTATCTTGAAATCTCCTTTGTCATGAACCTAAGGTTAAGGCAGAAAGAAATAAAAAATTTACATAATTTCCATCTAAGCATCCCATTTACTATTTTGAAAAGCACCAAAACCCATCTCCTACTTTGATATGTACATTTTACCTTTGATATGAACAACTCTTATATTAAATTCCTGAAGCAGAAGTGTCTATTATAGCAATTTAAGCTATGCTCTTTTCATTCTGTCAAACCAGACTAAAGAGGACTAGTATGAAAGATACCTACATTTAGAATCGATCAGATAATGGTTCTGCTACTTGAAAGTATACTTTCTTTATAATGGAAAACTTTTGCTCACTTTTTTTCTCCTTAAGAAAAATAAGAAGTTGTATTTCTTTTTCCTTCTCTCTTTCCCCAATTTCATAAGCACATCTCAACTGCTGGAGATGTGTTCAAATATTTTCTCAAATTTGGGGGCAGCAATGATGGTACAAGAAAGATTAAGACAAGAAGTCCTTTACATGCCTAAAGACTCTGAAAAGCTTCAGCCAGAATTATCTTGTTAGACATCTATTTTTTAAACAAAGCAGTAATAGAAGCAGCAATGTCAAAATTATCCACAAAATTTCTGTAATAACCTGAAAGACTGAGTTCAAGCATTTGGGTCAATGTATAATGGCTTCCACATTTAAGGGATTTGGGTACATTTCTTCCTTTATCTCCCACGTAATTTCTGAACTATATTAGACTGATTTTCCCTTTGAATATTGTGAACTCTGTAGGTAGGTTTCCCCAAATAATTCCACTCTTTCTTTGGTTTTTTTCCAATTTCAGAAGGTGGTGATGTCATCAGTGCAAGTTTGTCTTGACAATGTAATCCAGTCAGCATCTAGCTGACCTGCCTCAATACACAGTTGAAGCCTCTTAACATAATCTCACATCAGTGATGAGAACAGGTTTATTTTTTACTCTATGGAAAGAAGGCTTTCCAGTTAAATACAGTGTGCTGGTATTCTTTTCTCTACATAATCTGGTGGGCCATCCAAAAAAAGAAACGTATCAGTCACAGTGACACATTTACTTTCTAGTGATTTACACGCAACCTTATCTTGGTGTTTCCTCACAGTAGTCTCAGATACAGTTCTGCATCTGACTTGTATAAGAGAATTCAGTTATAAACCCCTACTCTGACATTTTGGCTATTTCTTATATATCTGCTTCACAAATGACTACATAATCTCCATGTTTGACTTTATACCACTCTTTCATGATGATGCCAAAAATCACAAACCAATTAGAACTGATTTTTCAAACTTTACTTTTTTATCCTGTGCTCAGTTTGAATTCCCTTATCCTTGCTATATCTGAAGTTAACCACCTTCCAGCTGTGATAAGATTTTAATCTACTGACATGCACAGTTGTTGGTGTGACCTGGTTCCAAAAGGTTTTTATATTTATTTTATTAGCAATGTTATTAAACTTTTTCACCACTGTAAAAAAACTTTTCCCAGCAATTCAAGATCTAAGAATTAAGATTTAAGAAGAATTAGAAGATGGACTTCAAGCCCTAAATAACCATTTACATAAGTTTTCATTGTAACGTGAAATTCCTTTAGAAGACACTGCTCTATAACTTGCTCAAGTAATGTAAATTATTATTTATATACAGTGGCTGCTTCAGCCTCTTGTTCAGTGCCACCCTCCAAAAATCCTTAACAACATAAAAAAAAAAATCCAATTTTTCATTTAGAAATGGGATTAAGTCACATTGTATATCAGGTGATCTAGGGAGGTTAAGTAAAGCAAAATTGTAACTTAATCACTTCCTGTTTCACAGATCACAGATTCAGACATCAATAGGGGTTGTGAGGGAGCTCTGGAGACCATCTAGTCCAACCCCCCCCATTAAAACAGGACCACCTAGAACACGTTGCACAGGATCACATGGGTTTTTAGTATCTTCATAGAAGGAGACTCCACAACCTCTCTGGGCAGCCTGTTCTAGTGCTCTGTCACCCTCAAAGTACAGAAGTTTTTCCTCATGTTCAAATGGAACCTCCTCTGTTCCAGTTTGTGCCTGCTGCCCCTTGTCCTGTTGCTGGACATCACAGAAAAGAGTCCAGCTCCATCTATCCTTCAGATATTTATAAGCATTGATGAGATCCCGTCTCAGTCTTCTCCAGGCTAAACAGACCCATCTCTCTCAGCCTTTCCTCACCAACTTTGTAGCCCTCCTCTGAGCTCCCTCCAGCAGTACCTTGTCTTTCTTGAACTAGGGAGCCCAGAACTGGCCACAGCACCCCAGATGTGGCCTCACTAGGGAAGAGTAGAGTGGGAGAATAACTTCTCTCAACCTGCTGGCCGCACTCTTAATGCAGCCCAGTATAACATTGGCCTTCTTGGCCACAAGGTCACATTGCTGGCTTATGAGGAGCTTGTTACTCACCAGGACTTTCAGTCCTTCTCTTCAGAGCTGCTTAGCAGGTCAAGCCCTAACCTCTATGGATGCATGGGGTTATTCCTTCCTAGGTGCAGAACCCTACACTTGCCTTTGTTGAATTTAATTTTATTCCGCTCCACCCAATTCTCTAGATTTCTCTGTCCAGATCTCACTGAACAGCATCACAGCCTTCTGGTGTACCAGCCACTCTCTACAGTTTTGTGTCATCAGCAAATTTTCTGAGGGTACACTCTGTTCCCTCATCCAGATCATTGCTGAATATGTTGAATAATTTGAATAAGGTGGGACCAAGCACACCAATGACTACAGGCCTCCAACTAGAGTCTGCACTGCTTATCACCATCATCTGGACTCCGCATTTTACCTGGTTCTCAATCCACTTCACTGTCCAGTGATCCATCCCACACTTCCTAAGCTTGTTTACAGGGATGATATGAGAGACAGTGTCAAAAGCCTTGCTAAAGTCTAGGTAGATGACATCCACTGCTCTTCCCTCATCCACCCAGCTGGTCATGCCATCACAGAAGGCATTATTTCCCCTTGGTGAATCCATGTTGACCACTTGCAAGAACTTTTTTTCTCTTCCCTACATCCTTCAAAACTAGGGTAAATAAATTTTTCCCTTTTCTGGCAGTCCACCTTTTGTAGTCTGTGAAATATAATCCCTGACTAATTCAAGCTAATTTCAAGCTCTGCATTAGGAAAAGGACTGTGTCTGCAGGGAAAATTATGTCACAAATGCAACCAGTTTTCACCCTTTTGTTGTGATAATAGGATAAATCAGCAATACCCACCATCAAGATTTTAGGGAGTAGCTCCTGGACAGGTATGAAGGCAGCTTCAAGAAAATCTCTTTCTCTGCTAATATGTCTGAGAACATCAATTTCTAATAATACACAGTTGGCTTTATTTCATTTTTCATTTCTCTATGCATATCATACAAATATTTGAGCATTTAGTAAGCTTTACCTGAACTATGCACAATACCTGGTACACTGTCTTGATGGAATGCAGGTATATTTTTCCTAGATGAATGCCTCTGTACAATAACCAGCTTCTAGGAAGAGTATCTCCATATTTTTCCCTTAAAATTTCTGGTTTATATTCGTAGCTTGGTATGTGAGAAATCATTTCTAGGTTCTGAGACAAAATTCTGCATTTTTTTAAAAATAAAAATACTAGGTTCATTCAGTCCTGCTGGCTCCTTACCTCATCCATATCTAACTATGCTTGAGTATGTGTCAGGAGTTCCTTTTCTTATTTGTAATGTTACTTCCGTAACTTTTGCATGTTAACCTCTAATTTTAACTTCTGTAACTCTTTCCCCTCCCATTCATGTTTGTCTCCTTGAAGCCTAAACATACATAGTGGGTATTTCTTCCACTGAAAATTATTAGATTAACTAATTAAGACAGATTAAAAAGAAAATAACTACAAAATATCATCTACCACCTGGGAAAATCACCCTGTACTTAAAACGTGCCATGCACATGCATCTTTCTCCTTTGATCTCAGATACCAAAACTATGTATCAGAGCTATGCATCTCCCGGTCATTGGAAAAAGAGAGACAAGAAAGTTTTAGTCTAGGAGATTTAACCAGAACATAATGAATCATTCTTCTTGTGAAGTACTTCTGTGTTGTTTTGTAATGGTATGGCATTATACAGCATTTACCATCTTCACAGAATAAGAGGATTCCTGAATTGAAAGCATGATTCCATACAGTTGAAGATAAAGCCTTAATAATCCAACTGTAATAATCAGCTGAATGTTACAGGTGTGGTGGATCAACCACACAGAGTAAAAATAATACTGGGATTGTACTAGCACTGTAAGTAAGGGGTATCAGTACAGAAAAAAATGCAAATACCTTTTGAAACAGTGTGATGCATTAAATGGAGTTAAAATGTATGTTTATAACCATCAATAGAAAGCACCGGTTGCCTGAGATACCAAAATCACAATTCATTTTCTGGTTTATTTTGTACCTGTATTGCAACATGTGTCAGAGTCTGCAAATTCTCAGAAAAGAAACAATGTCTTTGCGAAAGATACAGGACTATGCATATCAATTGAACACAATAAATATTTCTAATCACAGGAAAAGAACACTTCTTGCTGCAGCTGTTGTTGTCTTAATACCCAAGAGCATTAGAGGTTGGGATAAAAGCACAGATATATACAACTTCATAATTTGCACATATGATATATTTGCTGGCAGGTTCTGGGAAGGAAAAGTGCTCTATAGCAGTATGGAAATGTGATAGCTCAGAAGGCCCAGAGGTGTTTGTACTATGCTGTGACCTATTTTGTTATATGTTCATCAAAATATATGAAACTGAAAAATTCTGAGTTGGTAATAATTTTTTTCGTGATAGCTCATGGTTCTGACACCCAAATTCAGTATAATAGCTTAGTACTGCATTTCTTTACCATCTAAAATATTAATACAAGATTGACTAAATATCTCTTCTAAAGTCTATATGGCCCAGAGGTTATTAAGAAATCCTGATTTTGTCTTCGGGGGTTCAGGCTACTTTCCATACCTGCAGATAGCTTTTGTGCACTCAGCTTTTGAAGGATGGATCTTTTACAAAGCAAAGGCAGAGGAATGCTAATAAATCACATCTTTATGAAATATTCATTAATTCAGTGTGTTCTTTACAAGGCTGCTGCCAAGACAGCACAGGGTGACGAATTACATTTTACACACACAGGAAATGGTTGACAAGATACATTGTCTATGTAGAGGGTTTCCTGAATGGTCACATACAAAGCTAACCAACAAAAGTTGTTTACACTGTTAAGCAAGCAGGAAAAAAATGCAGCTGTCTATATCCCTGCCAAGTTCCTGTACTTCCTCTTTTATGAAGAGTTTTCCCTCCTGACTTAGTTTTATTTTTTTCTTGTAAGAAATTTTGTTCTTCTGAGGTACTTAGAATGCCAGGAGAATGAAGTCAGACGGTAAGAAAAAAGTGAGCCAGCCTTGTGGCTTTTGTTACATCTCATGAGAGTATGTGGACTTGCCTTGTTCATGTGTCAGCAGTCATCAGAAAAACACTGCACAAAAACAAGCTGAGCATTCCTTCACAAGAGAGTGAAATGGAATCCCTTTCTTGATTGCCTCTTTCATCTCTTTAGGACTCTGAAAGCAACCCCTGGGTAGCAAGGACACTGGAATCAGCATGACTATGCTCCGTCTTGCCCACAGTTGTGCCCTAACACAACATCATGATAAAGAATGGTGTTCTTGTGAAATGACTCAAAGGGCACATCTTTCATTACAAGGTACATATCTTTTGACTAGCTCAGTAAAAGAGGAATGATATAGATTAAAAAAGACTCAAAGGCAAAGTTTGCAGAACGTAGCCATTAAAATGTAATGTAAGTCTTTCTCTTCAGGGGAATGTACAAAATGTACAAGAACTGGGTTTTGTCTCAGAGATGAAAGGAAGGACAAGATGCAAGGACTGTGATTTAATTAGACTGCATCTTTATTAACTCATCTGGGAACTATGCAAGTCATCTTAATTATTTCCACTTTCTGGAGGGCAAAATCCACCATATTCAAACTCTACACCTTTTGGACTTTTAACAGTGTGTTTGAAGACTTACTGCTCTCTGCTTATAGGAAGGTGAAGGGGCTGCTGAAAAAAGAGATATCTACATATATCATATATAGTGCCCAATTCTGTTCCTGAAAATTTCTTTGTGTTGGTTCTATCCAGAACCATTCTCAGTTCCCATAAACTGAGAAAGAGGTTTTGTATGAGTTTTCCTTGATAATACATAAAGTATCTCGATTATCTTTGTTCACTCAAAGCAGATTCTTAAACACTGTCTTGTCTGAATATATACACACACACACACACACATATAGCCTGGGAAGAGGAAAAATTAATATTTTCCCATTTGTTCATCTTTGTACTTTATTTAACATTAGAGGTCTTGTATATAAATATCTGTATAAAATTAAATCATCCCATAAGTATTCGGGAGTCTCAGAGAGCAGAGGTAATGCATTTCCAAAGTAAAGCTTGATTACAAGCCAGCAGATTGCCTGTGAAAAATTATTCCTGATGCTTTGTCATCTACCAGAAACTCTCTTATTTCCTTTGACAATAGCCATATCTTGTTTTTATTTCCTTATCATACTTTCTCTGTGGGTCCTCTCCCCAGCAAATCTTTCAACTATCTGTTATCTTAAACTTAGCTTAATAAATAAATTCCTTGCCTTTTTTGGTTTGACTACAATGCCTGCTCGAG
>VZTU01023895.1:0-12131 GCA_013400835.1 Zapornia atra
AAGAACTGGTCCACAGCATTGCCGTGACAGACATTTATTGAAAATGTGTTGGCAGTGTGCAGCACAGCGTAGAGAAATGCACTTCCCCAGGCAGCTGCTGCCATTTTAACACAGGCTCTGTAGGAGATGGCCCTGGAGTTCCAGAGCAAATTTGACATGGCTTTGGGGACAGTGGTGGAGATTGATCCCAGGTCAAGGACAGAGAGGTTGAGGAGAAAGAAGTACATGGGGGTGTGGAGGCGGTGGTCATAGGCTACAGCCGTGATGATGAGGCCATTTCCCAGGAGGGCAGCCATGTAGATGCCCAGGAAGAGCCAGAAGTGCAAAAGCTGCAATTCCTGTGTGTCTGCGAATGCCAGGAGGAGGAACTCAGTGACTGAGCTGCCGTTGGACACTTGTTTTCTTGTAGCATGGGACACTGTCAAAAGAGAAGACAGTGAAAAGTTAGGGTAGTCTTCTCTGAGCAAAATCACAGCTATTTCTCTTGGACCTCTGTTCTTGGACAGCGCCCTGCCACACACCCACCCTTTTAATGCTCTAGATCTTCAGCTCTGTGGCTTGAGCTCTGGTGCTGGCTGAGCATGCAATGGAAATAGGGCCTTGCCCACATGCTTCCAGACTCAGATCTGCTCTCCAGCAGCAGATTCGTGGGAACATTGAGACAGGGACAATCCTAGTGTTTGGTTTTTTTCTGGTTAAAGTGTTTCTAACACAGAAAGGCTTGTCAGTACCTGTACTCCCAGTGCGAAGAAATGGGTATGACAGAAGGCAGTCTGAGAGATTGTTTTTTAATGCATTCCTCCATCTCACCTGTGGAATATTCTTGGACATCGGAAACAATCAGCATTTCTACCACACTCAAGGAGAACACAGTGAGGCTTTCGAGTCAAGAGGACTGCTTGTGGCTTAGTGTCGACTGAGGGGAGCTGGCCTGTCTCTGCATTTTGTTTCTAGTTTCCCTGAGTTTGCACCTTCCGAGTTTGAGGATGGTCATATTCTCCTGTTACCCTGAAAGAAAATCAGACACTACTGAGAGTAGAAATATCCAAATCATGGCATCTGATTAAAAGGAGTGTCAGTTCATTCCCCAACTCCACTGACTGCATTGCCCACAGCCTCACACGTTAGAGGAAGGCTGGAACACTTATTCCTATGGATGTACCCACATGGTAGGACCCACCAGATCAGTTGTGACTCCCATCCTCAGACAGCCTGACAGCAATGCCAATAGCAGCCAAGAGAGGTGAGGAAAGGAACAGACTAGTGCTGAGGAAAGGTCTCCCCTTAAAACAATGCTGCACGTTACCTCCCTGACGCTGAACAGTATCCCTCAGCCCCACTGATGGTCAGTGGGAAATGGGCAGGTGGTAGGAGAGCTTCCTGTCACCTCTTCTGCTGGTCAGGTGAACACAGAGGAGACTCTGACCCTAACCTCAACAGAAATGAGGGCTGAGAGCTCCACTAGATGATAGACAAGAGATGAGGAGGGTTTCTCAGGGAAGGCTTTTACACTACAAGGCATGCCCACAGCAACCTGCAACAGGGTTTCCCTTGCAAGTTCCGTCCTTCCCTGACCATGTCTGTCCTGAATGGTGCTGTCCCTGGTAGCTGGTCTTTCTCTGTCCACACCTGCTCTTTGTCAATGCTCACAGACCCCCGCTGCAGCTTGCTGGGGTCCCATCTCTTCCCTACAGCCTCTCTGTGAGTGCAGGGAATAAAAAGCAGGGGAAACAGTGTGTTTTTCACTGGCAGGTGATGCCAGTGCTATCTGTATTCTCCAGAGTTGAAAACTGGAAAGACAGCTTCAGGAAAACTCCTTAATTTTTTTTTTCCCCTGCAAAATGTCACACTGCCCATTCAGCCAAACCAAGAGGACAAAACTCAAAGGGTAGATACCTTTCTTTTCAGCTAAGCCCTGCTTTGATGTCTGTCTTGAAAAGTTCTGGGGGTCATCTGGAGTTGTGAGCTGCCCTCTCAAAAGCAGCTGGACCTTGCCCTTCCCTTCTAGGGATTGTTCACCCACAATTTCTTGCTGCAGTGCCATGGGATCTCCTGAGCAGGCTGAGTGCTGACCCTTTAAAGCAGCAGAGTCAGCAGACCCTGCACACAACCCCTGGGGTGCAGGGACCTTGCTCTAAAAGACAGTCCAGGGCTGCACACCCAACTTCACATTACCTGTAGCTATCTCTGAGAGAAGGAAGCTGTCCTGTGACTATGCAGCAGGGAATCAGTGCTCTGCAGCATGTCTTCCACTTCTACACCAGAAGAGCTTTGAGAATCCTCTTCAAAGATTCCTTTGGCTGTGCAGTATGCCAGCTTTAAGATATCCCTTCAGGAATCACGACTGATTTTCAGCCAGAAACATACCATGGTGAAGCTTGCTATTAGCATCCTTCCGCCCTGTATTGCTTCTCACCTCTCTCTGTCTGCTTTTTTCCCCTTGGTGTCTGCAGGCAGAGCCCTCAGTCCTGATGTGCATTGTAGAGGAGCTGCTCCTGGTCAGAACTATCTTTTAACAGTGCTTTTCACAAAGCTTGAGCTCCCTCTGCCCCAGAAGCTGGGCCCTGCTCAGCATCCAAGGACCAGTCCAAAGCATTGGTTTCTTTGCTCCCTCTGGACTCCCTTGATTGGTCCCTGGGGCACAAGGGGAACCTGCTGTGAAACAGGCTGATGTAATTCTTGATTTTTCTGCCCACAACTGATGAAAGACTTACTTCCAGCTGTGGATTTCTGATATAAGGAAAAAAGCTAGACATGAGACTCACTTTTCCATGTCCTATCAATAGCAACATACAGTGTCACAGAGGAAGGGATAGAGCTAAATCAATTGAGAAATCACTTCCTGGCTCAGAAAAGGATGGATGCAGGAGTGTGCAGCTGACAGACCACATCTTCCCACTCTTTCACACACACACACACACATAAATATATACGTTCACACACATACACACAAACATAATTCCCTTATAGGCCATCCCTCTAAAATGTCAAAATCTGGATTATTTTCTTTTCTTTCTCAAAAATTTCTTCTGCTGTGTTGCCCCATACAATGATGTTGTCAATACTCTGGGGCTTCACCCTGTTCTAACGCAGTCTGTATTAGTCCATGGTGGTGCTGCGTTTCTACCCCTTGGGCAGTTGATTCCAGGATTACTGGATGCCATTCCAAGTGAAAGCAAACTGTGGCCTGCACTCTGCTGACAAAGGAATTGAGAAGAAAGCATTTGCAATGTCAATTGTGGCATACAACTTTGCTGCCTTTGACTCCAGTTCCTATTGTAGTTCCAGAATGTCTGGCACAGCTGTACTCATGAGCAGCCTGAGTTCACTGAGGCCACACTAGTCTACTGTAAGCCTCCAGTAGACTGGACTTCCATACTAGCCATTGGCCTTGGCGTATTGACTCAGCCTGTACAGATACATCTGTAGGGCCTTCCTATGCTCAAACAGACCAACACTCCTGCTTAACCTAGTCTCATCTGTGAACTTATTGAGGGTACACTCGACCCCCTCATTCAGGTCATTAATAAAGATATTAAAGATAATTATAAAGATATACGGGTTCTACCAATCACTCCCTGACCCTTCAGTTGATGAATCAGTTTCTGAATGGGAGTTAAGGAGTCTTGGTTGGTGCAGTACTGTCATCTGTGTACTGTCGTGGTAGCAATTGGCACCTGCTGTTCTCTGACCTTTAGCAACCCCACAACAGAAGGGTCCTCCGAGAGTCCATGCAAAACACAAAATTGTTCAGTTTCCTCTGTCCTTAGGGCAAAAATATGAAAAGCCCACTGGTACCACTGGTTTTTGAAATACCCTCTCTCGAAGTCTAAGCCCAGGATGCACAAAGCCTCTGGGCCAGTCACAGTTGGGTGTTTTTCCCAGTCATTCCCAGTTAGACTCACTTCAGCTTCTAGTAGAGTCAACTGCTGAGATCTCCCTGTCACTCCGGAAATATAGATGGATTCTCACCCTTCATAGTTCGATGGTATTAGAGTACACTGGGCACCAGTGTCTAATAAATCTTGGTGATCCTCTGGATCTGATGTACCTGGCCATCAGACCCACACAGCCCAATAAGCCTGGTTGTGCCTCTTCTCCACCTGGCTGGAGGAAGGGCCGCTGTAATCTTGCTCATCATATTTTCTGTTTGCTTCTCTGGTGGTGAATGGAGTTAAATCCAACTGGTGACCAGTCACAAGTGGTGTTTCCCAGGGGTTGGTACTGGGGCCCATCCTCTTTAATATCTTTATTGATGGTTTGGATGAGGGAATTGGGTGCGCCCTCAGTAAGTTTGCAGGTGACACCAAGTTGGGGGGAACTGTCGATCTGCTGGAGGGTAGGAAAGCCCTCCAGAGGGACCTGGACAGGTTGAATCAAGGAGCAGAGGCCAATGGAATGACGTTCAACATGGCAAAGTGCCGGCTCCTGCACTTTGGTCATAACAACACCAGGCAGCACTACAGACTTGGGGCAGGGTGTCAGGAAAGGTGCACAGAGGAAAAGGATCTTGTGCTTGGTGAAGGCTGCCCATGAAAGTCAGACAGGTTCCCTGAACTCCTTCACGGCTATTTTCTTCAGGATCCCAACCCTTACCATTTTGCTGCAGAAGCTGGATGCTCACCTGAAGCCCAGGATCTGTTCTCTTCCACTGTCCTTCCTCACTCCTCTCAGGATGGCAAACCCAGTGGTTTCGTGGACCCTGCAGCTACAGCTGCCACTGAAGACTACATCCCAAAATGACTTCTTCCCTATCAAGGGAAGAGCAGATCCAGCTGGGCATCATGCTGCCTGGTCCCTGCAGTGCCTGTAGCATGAAGCCTGTCCCTTCTCCTAATCTTTCTCCAACACTCCTGCAGAATGTTCCCTTCATCCTTTGCTTTACCATCCCCTGCCCACAACCCTCCTTTGCTACTCACAGCCCAAATCACAAAGATACTGCATCATAATGAATTTTCTGCGTTTCTCCCCGCATGGCAAGAGGATAATTATCAGTGCCAAAGGGTTTGGGAAGCTGCCAGCACCTCCTGTCTGTCTTTTCCCAGCACCAGCAACTTGACCAAGGAAATCCCTGATGTTAGCTCCCATTGACCCAGCACAATTAATCCCTCTTGGTGGTGGTCTTACTCATTGTCTTAAGTTTTTATAGCAAATAATCAAGAGTGCATACAAACTGTTTGTGAAAATGCCAGTCATAATTGTAGACAAAGACAGCACAACTCTGTACTCACCTGGAACAACTTTCTACGAGAAATAGATAACTATGGACACTAAATATGGTCAGTTCACCCAGGGGAAAACCTCCATACCTTGCCCAGCAAGTATACCAAGTCCCTACCCAAAACCCCAAACCCAGTGGGAGATTTAGACCTAATAAGGAATGGAATGAGGTCTGGCACAAAGCCCTGAATTTGGATGTACCTTGACAATTCCTGCATGGTGCCTCAACACAGAACCTCTGTTCCTTAGTCCACTCTCTGTATAAAAGCAATATAAAAAGAAAAGCAGAGGGAAACTGTCCAGCTCATAAGCAACCAATCCCTAAAGAAAATGCGTCCTTCTGCACCAGAGCACAATCTAATTGAGGCAGAACCTCAGCACAATAGACAGCAAAAAAACCTTCTGTCCCTGTAGAAGGTGGTGAGCCACCCTGCCTGGTGGCTACTAGAAATTCAATGGCGCTCTGATAAATGCTCTGAAGCCACTATTGCCATTCCCGTTGTACCCTGAAAGATATGAGTAGATTTTGTCATTGACAGTGGGGCCCAAATGTCAATAAGCACCAAAGAACCAGTACAGACCCTCAGCATAAAACCCAAGCGATGCAAGGTTAAAATCACAGGAATTGAGAAAATAGTGGAAAAACCTGCAAAAGTCTCCATGAGAGCAGAGCGTGCAGCCCACTGTCATCTCAGGAGAGCTCAAAGGGCTCTTGGGCTGCTCACTATTGATGGAGTAAGATGATTGGCTCATCGTCATATTTACATACCACCCGCAAGTGCCAGTGGACACTGACCAGTGCTCTGTCCAGGTGGGCATATTAGCATAGATAGCCCTTGGCTATTGTGTTGGTACCTGTCTTCCTGAAATCACTGTGAGAAGGATACAGACACCACAATGATCACCAGTGGTTATCAATCAATCAATCCAGATTTACAGGAAAAAGTCAGGCAAAGGTGGGGGCAGTGGGGGAAGCGTACTGTCACGAGACCTTTACCAAACTCATAACCTCTCAAAAGTGATATTCCAAATAAATGTTGGTCTTCCCCTGTAACTTCATTACCTCTAGTCTGTTGAAAAGTTTATTTAATTTCTCTAATCTTCCATGTATTTTCACTGTTCTGATACAACGTTCATTCCCAAATCACCTTCTCAGCCGACTGCCTAGATAAATGCTTTCCTCATTTTTCTCCAGTTTTCTCCTCCCTATGCTGCTGCTTTGAATTTCAGAGTTAAAGCTTGCTTGTCTTTCAGTAGTTCAGTCTTCTCTTTAGATAATACTTTAATTATGTTTATAGCTACTTTTTAAATTGATATAGAACATTTGTCGTAAGATTAACTCTTGTAGAAAGGCAAACTCATTAGATATAATGTAATTAGCATATGTAATTTATTGTAATTAGCATATGTATTTTATTATTAAACTTGATCATGCTTTCCTTTGCTTGCAAATAGGAAAAAAATCCTTATTTGCCTGTGTGCAGCTAGCTCTAAGGAGAGCAGGTAGGAGATGGTGCAATGGAGATTCAATATTGAGCTTCCAAAGTTTAGAGAAAACTAATTAAAGGAAAGTGATGTCAATCCCAGGTGGCTAATGACAGAAATTATAAGGCTGGGGAGGTGAGGAAGAAGGCTGTCCACACAGTGTCAAACCTCAAGGGACTGCTCTTTCTACTTCTCTCAATATCAACTGGAGAATGTTGCTATCACCTCTTTTATCATCACATTTAATTTAATCTGAAATTTAAAAAAAATATAACATTTAAAATAAATGTTTTTATTAGATGCACATTGAAATCTTAATCTTTAACTGCACTATGAAATTACTCCAATTAGCTATACAAAACTTGGAGAAAATTAGAGGAAGAAAAATAACTCATGAGATGATTCACTATTTTAATCAGTCCCATGGTGTATTTGGGCCTGTACTGCATGAACCTCTGGGGATGAAAGGAGATTGAACAAATCTCTCAAGAAACCAAAGCAAAAACCTAAAATACCTTGAGGCATTAATGGGTCCCGCTGAGGGCCATTACTGACAAAGCCTCCATGAACTCCTTAGAGTTCATAACTAGAGACTCTGACTGCAAGTTAGCAAAGACATGTGCAGGTAGCTGTAATGCTAAGAAAAACCTCTTTTTTTTAATGGCACAGAAAGGCCAGCTCTGACCTCCAGGCCCAGGGACAGCAGGTTGTGTCCTTCACATGTGCCTCAGGCCACTTGCTTGGACAGTGGGATGTGGGGGTGAGCAATGTCAAATGCAGAAAAACTGTGTAACACTTTCCAGCCTCCCCAAAAAACAAGCAAGGAAGAGATGAACACCAGAGCCTTAAAATTAGGTTTGTCCTGGTAGGCCTTGGTAGTGGAGGCAATTGCTGTAGCCATGAGGACAAAGACCTAGGCCACATTGGACTTAGTAGGAGTGTTTGAGTTTTCTTCTGAGAGCATCTAGTCAGTTTCAGTGTATGGGCTGACATTGTGGATTAGAGTTTTGTGCAGGGATGGGATGGCAGCTAGGGTCAAGGCTAGCATTTTAATGTTAGGGTTAAAGGCTAGGAACTAGAGTAAATAATAAGGTAAGAGTAAGAGTTTATGATTTGGGATTTTGGTTTAGACATAAGGTTTGAGGTTTGGGATAAGGATAGTAGATTTCTGTTAGGATGAAGGGTAGTAATTAGGTTTAGGGTGAAGACTTAAGGTTGCTGGTTAGAAATAGGGTAAAGGCCTAACATGAATGTTTTCACAGTCAGTATCACAATGTCATCAACATTACTCGAATATATCTTTCCTCTTAAAAATTAATCTCTGTTGGTCATACCCCTCTTCCCTCCTCCAAATCTCCTATTTCTCTGGTTCCAGCTATATCTGACATACTGTGGTGGTTTGATCCTGGTGTCAAACCATGTCCCTGGCGTGTTTGGGAGTTACATCACACCCAGATGTTTTTAGTTGTTGCCAAGCCTTCAAGGACTTGTCAGTTGTTCATATTTCCCTGCTAACAAGAAGGTGGGGAGGGGGGCACCCAGGAACCTGGGAGGGGACACAGCCAGGACAGGTGACCCAAACTGGGCAAAGACAGTATTCCATGCCAATTATGCCATACTCAGCATAAAGGGAGGTTGGTGGGGGGAGGAGCACTCAGGTCCAGGATGAACAGTTTTTGGGGACAGTCTGTTTTCAGGATGGCTCTGAGCTGTACAGCCTGAGTTGTGTGGTTTGGTGTGAAACTGCATTGTGTATTACCAGTTTTGTCTATTTTGCTATAAATTCCTGTCATTATTATATCTTTCTGCTATCCCAGTAAGCTATCCCAACCCACAAGATTTTGGGTTTTTTTGGTTTTCTTTTCCCTCCCTTCCCCCAATTCCTCCACTACTCCCTCTTAGAGAGCAAGTGGCTATGTGGTGCTTGGCTCTCGGCTGGGGCAAAACCGTGACACAACCTGACTGCCAGTACTTCAGCGGATGTTCAAAGGGACGGCCCCTTCTATGCACCATGCCACCAATTCTACAGGGAGCAAGCAGGCTGCAATTATCACACAGTGGGCTCAGATAGGAAACCCCATTCGCCCAGGAATCCTGGAAGTGATCACAGACTGGTCAAAAGGCAAGAATTTTGGAATGTCACCAGAGGAGAAGGTGATGTGTGCTGAAGAGGCCCCACTGTATAGTGAACTGACAGAAAATGAGAAATAATATGCCCTGTTCACCGATGGGTCCTGTTGCATTGTCAGAAAACATCAGAGGTGTAAGGCTGCTGTATGGAGCCCTACAAGACAGGTTGCAGAAGCTGCCAAAGGAAAAGGCAAATTCAGACAGTTTGCAGAGGGGAAAGCCATCTAGCTGGGCTTTAAATATTGCCAAACAAGAAAAGTGGCTGAAATTGCACCTCTATAGTGACTCATGAATGGTGGTCAATGTCCTGTGGAGGTGGTTGCAGCAATGGAAACAAAGCAACTGGCAGCACAGAGGCAAACCCATCCGGGCTGCTCCATTGTGGCAAGATATTGCTGCCCAGCTAGAGAACCTAACTGTAAAAGTATGTCATGTAGACACCCATGTACCAAAGACTCAATCCACTGAAGAACATCAAAATGATCATCGGGTCGATCTGTCTGCTAAGATTGAAGTGGCTTGAGGAGACCTCAGTTGGCAACATAAGGGTTCACTGGGCCCATGACACCTCAGGCCATCAAGGAAGAGATGCCACATATAGATGGGCTGGTGATCGAGGAGTGGATTGGGCCATGGATGCTATCTTTCAGGTCATCCATGAACGTGAAACGTGTGTCTCAATGAAGCAAGGCAAGTAGTTAAAGCCTCTGTGGTATGGAGGGCAATGGCTGAAATAAATAAACAAATAAGGGGAGCCCTGGCAGGTTAGTTACATCACTCTCCCACAGACACGCCAAGGCAAGCAGCATGTGCTTATGGTAGAAGCAACCACGGGCTGGCTAGAAACATATCCTGTGCCCCATGCCACTGCCCAGAACACCATCCTGGCTCTTGAGAAACAAGTTCTNGCTGGCCCTGCCCAATCCAAACTCCCATGGACTGTAGAAGGGGATAAAGTCCCTGTAGTGCATGAAAAACCTGTTGTGTAAGACAGTCTGGGCTGTTCCTGCTTCAGGCAAAGACAAACCCATTCCTGGGATTGCTTTTGTTTAGGGAATCCCAGTTCACTTGGTGGGTGATGTGAAAGGATGGGGAAGTCCAGTGTGTACCCCAAAGGGATTTAATCCTAGATGAGGACAGCCGCTAAATTGTTGGTAAATAACAAAATGAGTCCATGGCAGATGGTATAAATGAAGTGTAAATGATATGTGATGAACGTCCCAGATGCTTTGAAAATGTAAGACCTGGGTATGATGTAAATGGTGTGGAAAAGAGGGTGGATAAAGTCCTGGTTCAGGCCAGGTCAGAGTTAACTTCCTGAAGCAATCAGCACATGTGAGCCAGGTTGTCCCGGGCTGTTTTCCATACCATGTTTCATCATGCCCCTTGGAAAGAGGCTGGTTGTGGAGGCTCCAGGCAGTCTGAGTGCAGTTCGGCATCCACTTTGTCTTAGCTTTGGTGCAGTGCTTTGTGTCACCACTCTGTCAGGTCAGTAAAATGCTCAGTGTGTGTGTGCGCGTGTGAATTCTGCCACTGGGCTCAGCTATCGTTCCCCTATCATGGTGTTGTCAGTACACTGTCTTTATCCCAACCCATGGGGACTCTGTCTGTGTTTAACAAGGGCAAGTGCTAGATTCTGCACCTGAGAAGGGGTGCATGCAGACTCAGGGTTCAGACACCGGAGGCCAGTCATGCTGAAAGAGATTTAGGGGTCTTGTTTGACAGCAAGATAAACTTGTCTGGCCCTGTGTGGAGCTAGGACTTGGTAGCTGATGATCCTTATGGGTCCCTTCCAATTCAGGATATTCTTTGATCGTGTGATTCTGTATCAGCTTTTCTTTCTGAAATCCAAGGAGCAGCTGGCACTCTTGGGGTGAAATTCTTTGGTCCTGCTGTTAAATTCAAGTCAAAAAGGACAGCTCAACCTTTAGGGACTGTACTGGGGAGATGCAATTGCAGAAATGCCATGAGACAGCCAATTGACCCAGTGTTAGGGACACTTTTATACAGTTTAAATGTGAGACACAGCAGGTTCAGTACCCTGGAGAAGTGAGATGAATAGAGAAAATTGTGTAGGAACATAACCACCAGAAATAGCAATGCATATAATAATATCAACATTATGATAAACTAAGCAAAGCCCTGCAATGAGAAACCATAGGAGTCACTTCTGGAGAGATGTAGGAAGTTTATCATTATTGAGAAACATCTTTGAAATCACTTTCTTAATGCCATCCTTGAGCTCTTGGTTCCTCATACTGTAGATGAGGGGGTTCACTGCTGGAGGCACCACTGAGTACAGCACTGCCACCACCAGGTCGAGGGTTGGAGAAGAAATGGAGGCAGGCTTCAGGTAGGCAAATATGTCAGTGCTGATAAACAGGGTTACCACGGTGAAGTGAGGGAGACATGTGGAAAGGGCTTTGTGCCATCCCTGCTGAGAGGGGATCCTCAGCACAGCCCTGAAGATCTGCACATAGGACACCATGATGGAAATAAAACACCAAAATGCAAAACAGACACTAACTACAAGAAGGCCAACTTCCCTGAGATAGGTGCCTGAGCAGGAGAGCTTGAGGATCTGGGGGATTTCACAGAAGAACTGGTCCACAGCATTACCATAGCAGAGAGGTATTGAAAATGTACTGGCTGTGTGCAGCACAGCAGTAAGAAAACCAGTGCCCCAGGCAGCTGCTGCCATGTGGACACAAGCTCTGCTGCCCAGGAGGGTCCCATAGTGCAGGGGTTTGCAGATGGCAACATAGCGGTCAAAGGACATGATAGTAAGAAGATACAATTCTGCTGAGACAAAAAAGACAGACAGAAAAACCTGTGAAGCACAATGTACATAGGAAATAGCTCTGATGTCCCAGAGGGAATTTACCATGGATTTAGGGACAGTGGTGGAGATGGAGCCCATGTCAAGGACGGAGAGGTTAAGGAGGAAGAAGTACATGGGGGTGTGGAGGCGGTGGTCATAGACTACAGCCGTGATGATGAGGCTGTTGCTCAGGAGGGCAGCCAGGTAGACGCCCAGGAAGAGCCAGAAGTGCAAGAGCTGCAGCTCCCGTGTGTCTGCAAATGCCAGGAGGAGGAACTCAGTGATGGAGCTGCTGTTGGACATTTGATTCCTCTGAGCATGGGGCACTGTCATAGGAGAAAATGTCAGTGAGAAGTTAGGTGTTGTGATGTCACATGGGGTATCCTGTCGGTCAGCTGGGGTCAGCTGTCTTGTCCGTGTCCCATTGCAACTCCTTCTGCAGCTGCTCACTCACTCCCCTGCTGTGGGATGGGGG
>VZTU01023898.1:0-28326 GCA_013400835.1 Zapornia atra
CTTAAAAAAACCCTCACTTTTTCATTTCCAAGAAAAATCAGATACTTTGACTTTGCTATATCTTCTATATACACCTGAAGAAACAAATGTTTTCGAGAGAAAAAACACATTTCCTATTGATTATATGTTTCAGTTCTCTTAAGGAGGTCTGATTTTAATTGTTTACTGCAGGCTTTGGAGCCACTATTTGCAGCCTAATTGAATACTTTTCATGACTTACGGTAGAATGTACCAGGTGTACATTCTATACATTCTATAATATAGTGTAATGGTTTAAAATTTATCATATCTAGCCTATTACTTGTGTTCCTTTTAAACCCACTTATAATTGGCTGGTTTTGCAAGTTGGAATATTAAGTATAGTAATATTTGACTAGATGATGCTATAGCACCAATCTTGGCAGATGGAGAAACTGGGAAGAATCCATCATTTTGAGTATGCTTTTTGGATCCTCGCCTTTCACTGTCGTGCATACAAATTTTTTCCACTGTCTTCCTTGGAGAACCGTGTAATAGATGGGGAGGGTGTTTGCAGGGGCACCACTGGGAGGGAACATTCGGATTCCACTGTCATTCTTTACGTCAGGCTGTAGTGGGTAGGAGTTGAAATACACCAGTTACATTTGCTGCTCAAACAAGTTGTTTATAGTGACCCTTAGGGAAGAAGCAACAGAAGGGATATAAACATTGCATGGGCAACAACAGCAAGCTGACAGGCAATGAGGTTTTTCCTTTACTGGCTGTTGGAAGAAAGCTCCTTATTGCAAGCAGAGGGAAAGATAAAATCAAGGTGAACATTTAAAAAATGAAGCAAATTTCAAGATCCTCAAAATGTCAAATAATTGTTGTACGTATTCATTTGTTAGCTTATAAATGGCAGTTCTTATAAAAAAGCCTTTCCAGCTTTTTCTGGGGTCCGAGTTTCCTAAAAATTTTTCAGGGCCTACAGCTGGGCTTCAGAGTTCAACTGATTTATTTTTCACCAGGTTTTAAAACAGACCTCTGAATTGGGTGTCTGTTGTAATATTTGCTGCTCTCCTGACCTTGAAAAAAGGATCCGTGCTCCTGTGAGAAGGGTGGTTTGCAATCATGGAATCAGCTGGGAAAGCATTTTATTTACTTCAGTTACCTGGCTTGAAAGCTAAGCCTTAGGAAAGAACTGTTTCAGCTTCCTTTGTTAGTGTACACTTCCTCATATCAGAGTCACTGAAAACAGGCTTGCTTTTGGGGATCTTTTTTTTCCCCCTCCTGCTAGCTTGGAGGTGATTTTCTCATCACTTAGAGAAACAACCAACCAACCCCTGCCCCCATCTCATTCTGTTCTTGCTGCTTTAGAGTTTTTCAAGAGCAAGCTTTCAAACCGTCAGTGGCAGACCATAGTTGTGGGTAATAATATCTTACAGACTAGTCCTCCTAATACCACAGGTCTGCTTTTCCAGGCTCTTCAGAGCTGCTCACAAATATCCTTTCCCACCATTTAAATCTGTGATCAGTGGTTCTCTGAAACTGTGGGCTGCTTCTAGAGGCCTCATGAAATGTGTCACAAGGAATCAAGCTCATCTATCTGATCTAGGCCTGTGACATTGTAAGTCTGCACTTCTAATAGTACACTATGTGTGGGCTTTTCCAAAAAAAGGGTGAGGGGATAGTGGTGTCAAAATGTCTGTTCCTTTAAAATGTACTAACAGTGTGATTTCATAGTGAATTTAAATGTGCTTATTTTCAATATACAACAAAATTATTGATATTCGATAATTCTCCTTTTTTAAAATGTGAAATGTATTACCAAGACAGTGTCATTAAATATACAAATTGATGATTTTTTTGTTAATTTGAAGATGCAGTGAACTGAGGTATTGATAATAACAGTAGTGAGAAAAATGCCCAAAGAATATGGTATTTAGTTAACCACTATCATGTATATATTAAATTAATTGTAAGATCGTTTTCATTTCCTGATGAGCCATGTTCTTGGTAATGTGCACTCCCATATTGGCTTCTAAAACCCTGATAAATGCAATCTGTTGGAATGTTTTTAAGACAATAGGTATTTAATGAATAGCTTGTATGTACAGGAGAAAAGAATAAGCTTGATTGCTTACAATCTGACATTTGAAAAAGCATTTTTTATATCTCTTGCATTTGCATATCTAATTGCTATGTAATCAAAACTTAGTGAACTGTAGCTACTTGAAACCAAAAAATGAAAGGCAATCATCTTTACAGGGGGAAATATCCCACTCATATGCAAGCCTGTCTGAATATTAGAATTACATTCTTCTTGTGTTTAATTATAGGTGTCTGACTGAGCAGTAAATTTATGCCTGTGTATTAAAGGAGTGAATGTGACCCTGAAACATCAGCTTTCCTTTGTTGAAGCAAAGCATTGGCATTGAGAGAACTTAACAGTGTTGTGTATTTTGGTGATAAGGGATTGTGCCAGAATAGCTGTTAATTACCTGCTTTGTTTGATATGGAAAGTAGTGGTTCCGCACTTTTCTTCCCACCAGTGACAGTACTCAATTAAAACTTGTATTAAACAGCGATAATGGCCGCGTTTATCTGGTGGGGAAGACGTGAGGTGAGGAAAATTAACAGGATTTTTTCAGCTGTTTGGAGGCGGCTTTGTGGTTTGTTTTTTTTCCCTGAACCTAATGACACTAGAGAAAAACGAGTTTTGTCTTTTTGGTGTGTAGTGGCTTTTGGTGTTTCGGTTTGGTTTTTTTAATTCCTTCTTACCATAAATCTTGCATTTTACTAATACTGGCTACGGTAGAAGTTAGAAAACCATCCCAAACAGTAATGTGGAAATAAACTTGGAAGACACTTACTGTGTCCCATTCCATGTCATGTGTGAAGCAGCTGTTGGTTTGGGGTCCTTATTTCACAGTTGGGGGGGTGGGGCGGGGGGAGGCTTTTGCCCGTGGTTTGGGCTTGGTGTTTTCAATTGCATTGCTTACATGTCAGGAAAAGAGTGGTTAATAAAATGAAACACCTGAGCGTTTCTATTCCAGGTATTTAAATGTGTTTCCTAACATAGTTGGTTTTCTTAGCTTCTCTTAATATTTGTTATTTTCTAAATAAATATCCTCAGGTGTGATTTTGCAAGATTTCATAATCCTGGATTTCCTAAATATATGACAAAACCGAATGCAGTATTTTGGGTGGGAACCTTTTAAGTAGCAGCTATTTTGTTGGATATCTAAACTGAAATAACAAGGAGGAGTAAGGAAAGAAAAGATTTGTTAAGCTGTTTGGAATTTTGTTTTCTTCTGTTAGCAATGCTGAAGGATATTCCAAAATTTAAAGATGTACAAAACACATCAATTAGACAATTAGAAAGGATATAGAATTGTTACAGGAACACTAAAATGATTTTTATTTCCTTCATCCAAAGTAAATAAAGGAATGACTTTGCTTTGCTTTATGAAATTTGGAAGGTCTGTGTTCAACAAGCTTGAACAGCTTTATTCTGGAATGAAAGCTGAATGTTTGATGCTAGACTAATTTGGCCAAAAATGCGAAACAGTAAGTGAAAGGGAGTAATTAATGTAGCAGCTTTAAAGCGTGTACACGAAATTCTTTTGAAGATTTCACTGGATATGGCAATGCATGGTAATTCAACTAGAACTTCAGAGCTTCAACTGTTGGGTGAATAGAGGTCACACAGAGAAAGTAAGATTGATTGCCTGCAATAATTAGGCACAATTAATAAAGTTTGTTCAGAAGGCATATTGCACATACTGAATGGTTAGCAGTAATGACTAGTCTTAGATATAACCTTATAATGAAAGAAAAAACGCAGATAAAACAATACTTTAAAGGCTTTGTAAGATGTGAAAAACTTGAAAGTTTTTAAACAGAATGTAATTGTTAAAGAACAGAAAGGCAGCTTGTGTTTGGTAGTGTAACTTTGTAATCTCGCAGGACACAAACAATCTGGTATGAAAAGTCAGTCTAAAAAAGAGAAAAAAAGCTTTAATTGTGTGAATTTATAATGGTTTATAGAAAAAGAAAACTCTAGAAAGCCTTGCTTGTGTGTTTTTGAAATAGACTTTTCTTTTGAAGTACAAGTTTTCCTGAGCTTATTAAATAATAAATGCAATGAGATTGTTTAATTGCATAAGTAGCAATAAGTTTTCATGTGACTATTGCTTACATTTTCTTTAGATAAGTCATAAAGTCCATAAATGTAAATTTGTTCTTACTCACCACACAGCTTCCCTTTCACATAAACAGTGATAAGAATTTGATATGGTGTTTTATGAACTGGCATTTTCAAGTGGAATTACTATCTCTGTCTGTTTCCTTACCTGTTTTTCCAGTTCTAATTTTTCTGCACCTTAAAAAGTGCAGATTTGAGATGCTTTTGTTTCATGTCCAAGCAATACAGTGCTGGCGTAACAGAGTTAGCTTGTCCCTGTCAGATTAAGTTCTGTCGTGACTGGATGGCTTCCTGCGATCAGATACTCGCTGAACTTCAGAGGTGACTAGTGCAACCCACACTGTCCAGGCACAGTCAGTTTTGTATTATGGAAGCTAGTTTGAGGCTTCCTTAAACTTTATATATATATAGTATAAAATCCCATCCTCAAATAAATTTGAGGACTATGTTCTTCCAGAAGCATAGTTTTAAATTAATATATCATACTTTTTCTTCTTTGTAAAGCAAAGATAATGAGCCAATCAGATTTTTCTGTTTAAATGAAAAGTAATCAGAACAATTTAATTTCCTTCGGTCACTTGAAAATAATTTCCCAACATTTTTTTGAGCATTTTCCTTATTAGGCATTTCAGTTGGAGTTTTGAGGAACTATTTCATGTGCTTTCTTTTAGAGAAATTTTACTATTTCCATATATGAAAATTTAAAACATTGTTATATTCATTCTTGAATAGGTATTAGTCTGCTGTATTGTCACTTAATATCTAAATGCAGATCTTTTTGCAGGGAGGACAATTTCTGTGTTGAAACTGTTTGCAGTGTTAAAAGGTGGAAAAGTGAAGGATCTTCTTCTCCTTTAGCAATCGCCTTTCCTTCTTGAGCAAAAAGCTTACTATCTTATTAACCTTTTGGGGAAAAACAAACAAACAAAACTCCCCACAACTTAAATTTCTTCTACCAAGAAGTTTTGAGGTATGAAAAGATCTAGAAGCTGAGAGTTGATGTTCAGATCTCCAGATAGTTTACTAGAAGGATACTGTTTGCTAAGCGTCCTGGCGTCAGGGTTTAAGTACCACGTGAGAGAAATTCAGTCCCCTTATCTCCCCCTATAATCCGAGTTGTTTGTACTTGTCCTTTCAAATAAATATACATACACCTGATGAAAACAGTACTGCTAAAAGCATGTCATAAAACTTGTTTTTATTGCAGGTATACACAATGAATCCTAATCTCCAGCAGACTCAGATCCTGCCAGTGAGGATCAGCAACTAAAACACTGCAAATGTGAACAGTATTTTATTTATGGTTGGAACCTATAGAGCATGTCTCACATTTGTACTTCTACTTTTTATCTGCGTAACAAAGTTCTTGTCAGTGGCTGGGATTTGAAGTATTCTCTCTATTGAGGTCATTCTGAGTGCAGCTAGTGATGATACAGATGTTCTCTATCCCCTCTGTCCCTTTTCGAAGACATTTGGACAGTTGGAAGAGAATGTGATTTTTCAAAAGTGTAAAAATTCAAAAATTTACACTGAAAAAAAGGAGAATTTACCCTTCAGCCCTCGGAATGTCTGCACCTCAAAGCTTTTTTTAATTCCATCAGATTTTGAGTGATTCAGTATTCTCTCAAAAATAATGCGAAGAATACATTTAGAAACAAACTTTAATTCCGTGTATTAGCAGAGTCAAGTTATGATGACCTTGGATATCCTCTAAACCAATTGGCAATGATTACTGTCAGAGCAGTTCTTTTTCTGTTGAAAAGTAATGGCCTATGATACTTTGGAGGCCAGATGAGATCATCCTTACATTCCTTCTGGTCAAAGTCTCTTAAATTGGAAAAAAAAAATTACTTGGAATTAAGCCTAGATATGAAGAGGGGTAACAGTGAGATTTCAATGTAGTATAATGGAACATCTAATTTATCCAAGTTTTATATAAAATAGAAAAATTTTCATATATAGTGTGTGTAGTAATGAAGTATGTAGCAATTCAAGTGGGTTTTTTCTCCTCCGTTATGTGTGCATTGTGGCTCAATGCATCATGGACGTTGTTATATATACTTCAATAGGCTAAAATGAAAATAGCTATTGGTGAGGATCAAGCTAAAATTCTGGGGCTCTCTTATGGTTTGCCTACATATAATTGCATTTTAATCATGTGGATTTTTTTTTTTTTTAATGTACTGTTGCTTTGGTCATACTGTGAATAGAGCACTTCTCTAGAAGCCTCATTAATCCTGAATTCAAGAAGAGTTTTGAGCAATAAGTCTTAATGAGTACTGGGCTGTTGCTTTGTGTCTTGTTGCTGACTTTAACTTAGCTTAGAAAAACTTAGTTTAAACAGGCTTAGCTTGGAGACTTTTTCTTTAAGAAGTATATTCACTTGTGTGATAAATTTGAGACTGCTCAAGGTTTTGAAAGAGGAAAAAGGAAGTGAGGCTACTAAATATGCTACAGGAAATGGAATTTTGCAGCAAGTTACATTAACTTGATCAGGCCGCAGACATTCTTAATGTATTAACTCTTAACGTATTCATAAAAGCTGATTTATCTGTGATTTTTACAAATACTTGCTCTGTGATGATAAACAGTTTCTTGCTTTCTGCAACTGAGAAAGCAATTTTCATGTGCATCTCAAGCTATGTATTTTACCACTTCTTTGAATTCTAGTCTGTTCAGTTTCTTTGTACCCGCAGTTAATAGTGGCTATAGTGCTGAGAGCTACATAGTTACTTGGAGGTGGGATGAGACATACAGAGTGTGCAGAATCCAGGGTTTTCAGTGTCCTGGGATGAGTTAGCTGCATACCACAAAAAGGCAAACAACAACAAAAGCCTTAAACCCAAAACCAACCAACCAACCAACCAAAAAAAAAAGCCACCTCTGCCAAAAAACGAAAACATATACCCCCTTACAGAAGGGATGCATTTGAAATTCACAAATGAAAAGCTCAGTATGGAACTGTGTACTAGATAGATAGTTCTGTGCCTGGAGTATTGGATGTTACGTGCTTATTCAGAATTAATTCAGCTGCTTTTTGAACTGGGGGAATTCTGGGACTCTTTAGCCTGGAGAAAAGGAGTCTCAGGTGATACCTAATTGCTCTCTTACAACTACCTGAATGGAGGTTGTGGTGAGCTGTGGACCAGCCTCTTCTTGCAGTTAAGTAGCGATAGGACAAGAGGAAATGGCTGCAAGTTGTGCTAGGGGAGGTTTGGGTAAGAAATGAGGAGAAATTTCTTCTCAGAAAGAGTGATTGGGCATTGGAACAGGCTGCCCAGGGAGGTGGTGGAGTCACCCTCCCTTGGGGTGTTCAAGGAAAGGTTGGATTGAGGCCCCTTAAGGGACATGGTTTAGTGAGTAATATAGGTGGTAGCAGGACAGATGATCTGGGAGACCTTTCCCTACCTTAATGATTCTATGAAGTCATACAGTCTGAACTTTGTTTCTTATATTGGGAAAAACTGCATGCCTGTGGTGGTTTTTTTTGGTTTTTTATTTAGGTTTTTTTGTTTTTTAAAAATCTTTTTATGTGGCAATTTTATGTCCTATTTGATATAAAATTTTTTACTTATTGGTATCTTCAGAATAAGGAATTGGAATAACAGCTCCTGCCTGAGTTGGGGCAATGTTTCAAAACATTGGTTGTTCAAATTTTATTGTAGTTGGTTTCAGACTTTATTAGCCTCATTATCAGAATGTAGTGTTGTTCTTAGAAAAATGGGATACAGCTTATTAACCCTAACCCTGCTTTCAGGGTAGGAGTTGGGGGTGGGAAAGGGAGGATAAGGACCTTGTACTCTGTACGCTTGCTTGGCTGAGCATGGTTGTGGTTTTTTTACACTTAATGAGCATTACCGTAGTTTGTTAAATAGTTAAAACATACTTTACTAACAGAAGGAAAAAAAAAATCTTACTGACAACTCCTTTCTGGTAACTTTTGCTTTTCTGTCCACTTCTTAGGCAAGGTGCCTTCTCCTATGAGACCGTATGGTTTTGCTGCAAGAATGTCTAGTATTTGGTCTAGGCAGTGTTTGTAAATTACAGCAGAGGATGTTTTTTTTTTTTTTTTTCAGATTACTATGTGTTGCTGTGGAGAGTAGCATTCAGGTGCAGATTAGATGTTAGGAAAAAAATTTTCACTGAAAGAGTTGTCAGGGCCTGGAACAGGCTGTCCAGGGATGTGGTTGAACCACCATCCCTGGATGGGTTTAAAACAAAGGTAGATCAGGTACTTAAGGATATGGTTTAGCATAGGACAGGAACGGTTGGATTGGATGATCTTAAAGGTTTTTCACAACCTTGTGATTCTGTGATTAAAACTGGTAGTTGAGATATTTGATTTAATTCTCAGTACTTTAAAAAAAGTCTTCCAGTTACCATTTCTGATTCCGAACATTAAATGACATTTAATGCTCTGTAGGAAGTAGTTGCATAGGTGTGTGTGAGGTATCAAGGTAAATAGTTGCATGAATAGGATATATTGCATAGTAAAAAGGGTATTAAAAACATTGCTAAAAAAAGGTATTTTTTGTCATTTGCATGTTTTGTAATCTTAAAGGAAATTCAACAAAACATAAACTTGACATTGAATGGGTGATATAATGATTATTGACAAAACCACATGTATCCTTAAATCAGAATTTAATTCAGAGGGTCTTTCTTTATGTTTCCGTCAAATTATGCAGGATTGAAGAGGCTCTCACACTCTTAGCAGGGAAATGCCTGAGCTCTGCAAGTTAATCGTATTAGTATTCCAAAGCACAATTACCTTGCTGTCACAACTTATTGAGGGTTTCCTGTGAGGGGTATAGCACTATGTTTGAGTTGTTCTAATGGTCAGTTCCCACTAGAAGCTTTAGGACTGTTCCCACTGTATCATGTGCATCATCAGTTTGCAGGATAAGTGTGATTCTCTGAAATGGATCTCTGTGCAATTGTCTAAGCAGCAGAGGCAGTTCACAGGAAGTAGGAAAGTCAGGACTGCTATTTTCAGTGGTACCTGGTTGTTAAATAAAATTAACTTGCAGGGGTAAACTTCATGTTCCACGATGCAGGCTACACAAGTGTTTGCATTAAAATGTCTAATACTTTAAATACTTTTAAAAAAGGATTACATTTTAATCCTTTCTTTTAAATTCTGTTCCAAAAGTCCCCCAAAAAATCCAAACCACCAAAAAACCCAAACATAAAAATCCCACCTTTTGAATTATGCCACTGGAACATTTAAGTCTGTGCCAGTACTGTTTGAATTGGTGACTGCTGCTTGTTGCAACCGGAGAAGTAACATGGTTGTTGCTAATACACAGCGAGCTAAGTTAAGGAGTAGGCCATGGGGTAAACATGCGCAGGTCTTTGGCCTGCTCTTGTGCAGAATTCACATCATCTGAGTAAGTTGCTTAAGTCAGTGCAGTCCCTGAAAGAAATATTTTTTAAACTATACCTTGTATTTCTTTTTCAGTATGTAAAAACCAAAACACGCTTTCGTTAGAGAAGGTTGTTGAGGCTGTTTAATGCTGGCTTAGCAGTCAGCAAGAGCACGTTATGTGCATGCAATGATGAAGAACTTAAGCCAATTCCCTGTTTTGACTTAATGACTACAAACCTGTGCTGGTTGAATGTAGTTTATCTGTGATAAATATATATATTTTATAGACAACATAACTTCTCATAATAGTGTTTTAAGTATGTACTTCAGCATACGTTGACTATTATTTTCTTGTTTGTTTTTCTTGATGATTACGTATTTTTCATAAGCAAAATTTTTAATATCTCGACTTAAAAAAACTTGAACTTTCCTCTTTCATATATAGTAATTGAATAGTTGAAGTGTGGGTCAAAGAAATAGCCAAGAGGCATTAAACCATTTCTTGAATGGATTACATGGTACCATCCCTTCTCACTTAATGAGCTATAATGGTTGCCCCAACAGGAATAACGGGTATTAGTTAAAATAAGCTATATTCTTTCCTCATAAGCTATCCTCTTTGCTTATTTGCATCTGGTATGAAGTTGACTACTTTTTTAATTAGCCTCATGCTATCAGATGATGTGCACTATTTCTTAGAATAAAGCATTGCAACAGCTTTTATGCTCTGATAACTGCATCACTGTAGCATACATACAAAACTGTCTTGCAGGCATATTAGTAGTAGAAGAGAAAGTTGTATTTGTTTCCCTTTTATAGCTAGCCAGTGCATGTTTTTTTCCACTTTTTCCCATTTTCAGAGAACTTCCAAAAATTTTTCTGCTTACTTTGCTATTTTGAAACATAAAGAGGCCCTGGAAAGGACTTGAGCTTTTTTTTTCCTCATTTTTTAGCTTAAAATTGTAAAGTACAGCCTGAATAATTTTTTTTTTAATTTCTTTTTTGTTTAGCATGTGTAATGTTAACTCATAAAACCTGTATGCAAATTACAGTAATGATAGTTCAATAATACTTATCTCTGGAAAGGGATTTTGTGTTACTTATCACTCAAGTGAAGGAGAACTTGAAGGAGGTGGGGGCAAGGGGAAGAAAGCTGAAGTTTGTTCTTTCTTTTGTTCATTCTTGCATTGTTCTCCCTTAAGTAGGTTCTTGGTTGTCTTATATTGTGGCCTCTTGAGAGTTCAAACTCAAGTGTAAACAAGAAGTAGTAAGTTTTGTCGTTCACAGGGTAAAATAAAAACCCAAATTCCAACACTTCATGCCTCTCTTACACATCTTAAAGAAGCAAAAAAGGGCACAAGCCCAATTTTTTTTTGCTTTTCAGGTCCCCTTTAAGAGCAGAGACAACCATGATCCAGCAGTTTTGGAGGTAGAGGCAAGTAAATGTTTTACTACTTGTACACAATCCAATTATTTTTTGCAAATCACCTATAACTTGAGGAGACCCTGGTTGAAAAAGTATCTCAACCTCCCCTTCCATAAATGGGGAATTTGTTTTGTATGCTTGATGCCGGGAAGAATATCTTTAAGCTATTACTGGTTATGGACAGGCTTCATATCACTTACACACTGTGGCAATACCTAATTGGTGTAAAAATATAGAAGGGTAACACTAGTAACTTTTTTATGACAGTAGTTGCTGAGGTTTTTTCTTTTTGAACTAATCTTCAGAGTATAAATTGTGTTGGGTGGTTCATCATAGTGATTTTCTTCAAAAAACACACAAAAGTTCCTAATATTTGCTACCTCCAACTGGTGTTCAAATCCTCTCGAGCATTCTCATGAAGGGCAGTTCAACAACCCCCTTGTGTTCTGGGTCTAACCCTGTCATCATTTCTGTGCTGGGGACGTTTCTGAGAGCTCATGCTTCTCCTTAAGGTATCACTTTTGTTCTTAAATTAGTATTTTTGCTCTTTTTTGAAGGCTGTATTGGAGGCGTAGAAAGGAACTGCATGTCTGTGTAGTGGAAGTTTTTAAAAAATGAGTCAGTCTGAGCGCTACTGCTCATCAGGAAGTTTGACTTCTTCAGGGATCTCAGGCTGGTCTTAGGACAGTCAATGCTTGCTGCTCAGTACCACTCAGTCAATGCTTGCTGCTCAGTACCACTCGCACAGCCCTGGCTGTGGCTAGGCATGTTTTCTCCTGTCTTTGTGACAGTTGGTGGTGATTGCAGACTCTTTAGTACATCAAGGTGGGACCTGCAGCACCAGCTTCAGAATAGCTTGAACTGTTGTGGGACTACAGACTTTGGGCAGAAGTTGTGGAAATTGGGTCTTGAAGTAGTTGAACTGGATGACTGTGCCTTCTTGGTATGCTGTTAAGATGATGTTTTTTATATCTTCAGATGATAAATGCAGGCTTCCCTACTTTTTTTGGACAAAGAAATAAGGAAAATGAAAAGTTCAAAATACCTGTTCTCTCCACAACTAATGGACTCCCTGTTGTGTCTAATTTTCTTCTTTAAGGATGCAAAGATTTGAAACAGACCAGAATTTTTTGACTGTGAATGGTACCAGATGTATCTTAACCCAGAACTGGGAAGCACAGTTGTGAAACTATATACTTGAGTTTTGCTGCTTTGAATATCAGTTGGTTTTTGGGAAAGGCTGAAATTTTTCAGTGCTTTTGGCATCTTACTTCTGTTTGGAAGTAGTCAACTTGGTTTGTGAGACATCTGGGTGATTTCTTAAACCGTAATACAGTGCAGAGATTAAAACATAATTGTGAATACTTAGAGATGTTTTAACTTTGTTGGCAGCCCACAATTGGAACATGGAGAATATTAATAGTAAGTAGCAGGTTGACGCTGTTTTATTCTTACTGTGTTTCTTTAAATTCCTTGTAAAGAGCCTTCAAACCTATTCAGTTAGGAAACTAACTGAAGTTTTTTTTGGTGTGTGTGGTTTGGATTTTTTTCTGGTAGAGTTTTTTTTAACCTTTCTCTTCCTTGTAATCAGTGAAGAGAGGCAATTTGCATTGTTCCATAACAATATGGGATTATGTGTACTTGAGCCGGGTTTGCTCAGCTTCTCTTCTGGGAGATGGGGAGGGAAATGTGCTGGTTCCTAGGAAAGCAGCTAGATTTTGGTCGGTTAATGTGAGAGTATAGTTCAGTGGGATTAAAGAAATCGCTAATTTGTAAGAAGTATTGACCCAGATTATTACCTGTGCTGGTTTGAGAAGGGAGAGGATGGGAAAAAGAAAGTAGCTAGGTCAGCACTTGTCAGTTGGCAGTAAATCTTTGTCATCAGTTGGAAATGCCTTTTGAACAAAGGGATTATGCTTGTGCTTTCCTGAAGAATAGGAAACATTTTAAATGAAGGAAGCCAGCTTTCTTGTAGCTATCTCTAGGATGTAAGCTGAGCGTGTAATTATTTTTGTCCTCAATTCATGCTCAGTGCTGTCTTATTTTCTAAGATGCGTGAAACCATTGTAGAACGTAAGGCATGCACATAATGACCTTTTCTCCTCAGCCCTACCATCTCACTTCAACTTTTGTTACTCAGAAGTGTATTAATTTAAACTGTAAAACTTTGGTTTGATTTTTGTATGGGCAGATAAGCATGCAATCTAAGCCGTATATAATGGACATTTTAACTAAACAAATTTGGAACTTGTCTTCTGAAGAGTAGAAGCAGTTAACTTTTTTAATAACATTTTGCATGTTTCTGATAATGTACTGGGATCTATTAAAAAGAACTCACTTTAAATGTATTCAGACTGGATTAACCCATTAAAGATTTACTTTGCTTCCGTGGCTTCATACTGTAATAATATTCTGTTCAGTTATTTTAATCCTTCCAGTATTTTTCAATGGTATTTCTCTCTTCATGAGTATCTTTGTTTAGCTGAAGGAAATGACTAGATGAACTTTAAATTTTGCATAATTAAATATCTTAATTTTTCATATTACAGTGATTTGCAGTGGAGCTGTGATAATTTGATTAATTGTCGTTTTTAGTTTGCGCACTCATTACATTCCTTTGGTGGATGTCTTTGTATAATTTTACTAGAATTTGTGGGATTCAAAAAGTTTATTTGAAACTGGGTATCTTTTTGGAAGGATAATGTTGTCTCTTAAACCACAGTTGTAGGACTATTAATTGAATATAATCTTGAAGGATGCATGTATGGCCATTCTCTCTTAAGACCAGTATACATGTATGCAGTGTAAATACTGTGATCTTTGACTTTGAGTTTACATAATGAGCAAGCTTTTTATTGCACTTTATTTTCAAGTTTTAAAAGTGGTCAGTAATGTTTTTTCATAATTACTCCATTACAGAAATGTTATTTCAATAGTTTCACTTTAAAATTACTTTTTATTATTAAATATTTTCACAAGGTTTTTAAGTGTTGCACACATACATGTATAAAGAGCTGATGGTAGTGTATAGTATTTTAAATGAACTGAAACATTTGTGGGTTTCAGTTCATTGAGTGTAGAAAGTGAATAAAGAATGCCAAAGCCTTGACCTTCAGGACAAGTTCTGTGCAGGACTGGAGAGCTCTCTGTAAAAGCCACCAGAGTACAGATGGGTTGCACTGTTCTGATTCCCCTCAATGATTAAAGCAGTACTGCTGAAGGGAACTACCTACTTGCTTACTTAGGGTGGTGTTTGGGGGTTTTCTGTCACTGGATTGGTGTCACCTAAGAGGTAAAGGGGGATACTGATCCTGATCCATCGTCTCTGAACCCATAGAAAAGGCTTTCCTATTATATATTATTATCAGCAGTGTTCTTAAGAGCCATTTAATACCAGTGCCAAGCTGGCACTTCAGCTATACAATCTTTAACTGGCATGGGTATTAGTACTTTTTAATCTAGCCTGAGAACACGTGCCACATGCTGGATACCTCCCATTCTGCCGTAGTTACAATCAGTAAAGTTGTTGCATGAAATCAGTCACAAAGAAGGTTTGGAATAGCAGTTATCTAGGTGGTAACTTGGGTGTGACAAATCCCATATAATTGTAGCAAGGATTTGAGGCAACTGCTGCAATAAAACAATATAATTACAGACTGTGTGCAAGGTTTCAGTCATAAATACATAGGAAGCTCGTGTGCTTGAGGTCATTTAAGGCAGTAGTTCTGAATTCTTTCAGGGACTCAGCTTTAGTTCAGTAGGTAATATTTTTTGTCAATGCTGTACTCAGTGACAAACGTGGGGAGTTTTCTGTGTTCTCTGTAACTAAATTTTGTTTTATTTTTAAGCAGAAGTTAGTTTTATTTAATTTGCATTAGTATATTGCCTGTTACTTTCTGTTTGTCTTGAATTATTGTCCAGGTTTTTTGTTTACAAATAAATTTGTTTTGTAATTTTTGCAACTGAGTAAATACGGGAAGAACAAATCTATTTGGAGTAAAATTATGAAAACACAAAGATATAGAAATACATAGTTTTGTAATCACCATAAGAATAAATTGTTACAGTTTTAGAGTAAACTTGCTGCAGTTGAGAAAAGACATAAGAGAATGGGGATGAAATATATGACTAGACATGTTACTATTGAACATGTTGAAACCTAGCAGTCTTAACAGTAGTGCAATACATAAAGCTATGGAAATATTGTATTCTTTGTTACACTCAGTCCTGTGCCACTGATTGTGGGTGACCATTGAAGAAAAGTTGAATAAATCACAGACAGCATACTACATTATTATTTATCTAGTGCTCAGAAGTATTACCACAGTACGAATCCAAAGCAGACAGCACCAAATACCTCACATAGCTCATTGCTCAAAGCAAAACAAGGAGGAGGAGGGAAAAAAAAAGGGGAGGGGAGTACGACCAAAAAAACCAAAACATCAGAAAACCTTTATGAATGGAATCTCAACCTGAATAAAAACATTACAATTTACTGGTGAGCTTTCTAGCTGTGGAGCAAATCAGCTACTATATGGATTAGTGTGACCCTGAAAATTAGCTTTTCAGTTGTTTCCAGCTGGTAAAGAATGTCTTGCCCTCTCTGACCAACATAGTATTTTTGGTAACATGCTGTGAACTTAGGCCACCTGTAGCATAATGTCTGTTTTAATAACAGTATTCTATGGAAAAGGAGTTTGCTATATTAGTTAATGAATTTGACTCTATCTTTTGAAGAAGACCTACAGACTGCAGAGAGGGACACTGTTTTAGAGCTGGGCAAGTCATGGGCTAAACAGTGAGGTAAGAACCTTGGGTAGTCACCTGCCTAGCAGTACCTGGTCACTAAGGTAAAGGCCTTCCTTAATAGATAGTTTCAGGAGGCCTGCTGCCTGCAGAATTAACTTTGAATAACCGTTTCTGGTCTCACTCCTCTGCAGTCCAAAGCGCAAGGCATGCCTCTAATGTGTCTGTAAATCTGAAGACACCTGAAGTTAGTACTGTGGGAGAAATCACCAAGTAAAGAAATAAGACAGAATTAATAACTGAGTGACATATTAATTACATAATTTGGTGGTTTGTTGTGGTGTTTTTTTTTTTTAAACCAGCACGCATCTTCTGTAATAGGGCAGTATTAGTGCTGCTGAATGGTGAACAGGGAAATAGTCAATGAAACCCAACTCGTATGTCCTGTGAAATCACGTTAAGAGTGTTGAGATTGAAAGTTCAAATTAGAAAATGCTAGAATTAAGGTTGTTACTACCACATTTTTGTATACATGAACTTTTCCTTGGACTTAATCACTATGCTATGAGTGACTAGTTTTGTTTTGTGGGTTTTATCTTTGCCACACCCTTATTTAAATAAATAGGACATAGTTTGTTGATTTCTCAGGTAAGCAACTGAGATGTAACGTTTGAAGTGGAAATGTTGATTGCTTTCCACACCTAACTAGGTGAGTGAAAACTGAGTTTTCAGATTAATTTAAATTTTAAATAGGAATTAATGTATTATAGTAAGATTACATTTGATGTAAGCAGCACGGATAAGTGCCCAACATCCATGTCTAGAGAGGCGCAAGTCAGGCAGCGAGAACATGGGGCTCCTTCACCCCTGGGCTGGCTGTGTAGTCTGCTGAAGGTGTGACTGACACCTGGCAGCTTCTGACAAAGGGCTGTGCCTGTGCTTGTACCCTCCTTGTGCTCAGTCTGCTACTTGTGGGATGTGTCACTGAGCCAGTTCAGCATGCTGAACAGGCAAAACCTCATCTGACAGCAGCAGTTTGCTGCTGTGTTAAACTGGCTCTAGAAGGACCCAGTGAGCTGGTGCCTGGTGCAAAGAAGAGGGAAGGACTGAAGGCTGATGAGGGGGAGAAAGGAGTGGAGCCACTTCTTCTGGTGGGAGTGAGCAGTTAACCATTTCAGCTCTGTTGTTGAAGTCAAGTCTAGGGAAGAAACTCTTCTATAGAAGAAATCTCAAGAGTTGTGATTTGAAAGAGCGAGTTTCTCTGAAGTGACTGTGTAAGATCAACATGGACATTGTGTTTAAAGCTGACAATAACAATTTAAGCAGCCACTTCTGGAAAAGTTTGGTTTCTGTTTAGCACTGTGTTTTCTTGTTGGCAGAAGAGTTTGTGTGAATCTAATTATTCAAGATAGCATTTAGCTGCCTAGGCACTTGAGTCTTCTTGCCATCTCGGCAGACTCTACAGGAAGCAGGAGTGATTCAGAGACCTGCTCTTCAGTATGCATCTTTGAGGAAATCTTCAAGGCAGATTCATCCCAAGGATGAAATAAGAAAGGGGACTTAAGAAATGTAAGAGGTGTAATCGTATCAGTGCTGATACCTTGCTTTTTGTTACGGTCAGGATTCCACAAAACATTTCAGCTTATGCGTGAGACATCTTGCAACATTGATTACTCCCCCTCTTCTGGTTTTTGCAGTCTGACTGGGCATGTTCTTCTCAAAACTCAGTTACTGTTAACCTCCAGTTTTATACAGAACTGCAAGAGCCATTCTCAAGCAGTTTAAGATAGAGGTTTTGAGCTGAAGCTCTGGCATTGCAACCATGTCAGCCCGGTCCTGGCAGTAAAACCACTTTGCTTTTCTGAGCATGGCCTCTCTGGTGCATTTGGTTGTGTTTTTGTAGCTCAGCAGTAAAGTATTATTGGCCAAATGCCATTGGTTAAAGTATTAAAATGTAAAGTTACTCCCCTTCCTCTACCCTTTCCCCAGCCTGTCCCTGAACCAGTCTAAAAAGAACAGAGGTGATCAATGTTTCTTTCAATTTTTTTTTTAAACTTCACTGAGGAAGAACAGTTTCTTTATGGGTTGGAAAGTTATTTGAAGCTTAACTACATACCTAGGTATGTTTGGTTTGAGCCATGAGTCCCTTATTTTTGTTGCTTTGACAAATAGTAAAAACCTAAAGATCACAGTGTCTAAAATAAAGCTAACAGCATAGTACTATAAAAATAATTTTGTTTTACTTTACAAGTTACCCAATTTTAAAGAAACAGTGGTAGCTTTATATTCTTAAACAGAGGTGACTTTGACTTTTTTTGTGCATACAAAGAGTAATAACTATGAAACTTTTTTTTGCTTCAGTTGGGGTTTTTTGGAGGTGGAGAATAGGGAAGAGTCTTTTTTTTGATATTTCTTAAATTTAGCTGGCAGCTCTGCAGAGTTTTATAACTGTGTCTGAAACTTGTCTATTACATTGCAGGTTAAGAGGTGATACTTTTCAATTTTCTTGGCACACTGAGGTTATGTTAACATGTTCAATCTGAGTTTCTGTTAAAATGTTCTGTAGTGGTATCTTCATATACTTTTGTGCAAAGATTTGGAGCGAGTGAAATTTCACTTTCACTAAATGTTAAGCAGTTTCTGAAAAGGTGTTAAGGGAGGTTAGTAATCAAGTATTATGGTAAATGTTAACAGCATGAGAAAACAGGGAGGCGTAGTTCTCTTAAAAGCTTACAATTATTTTGTAACTAAAAAAAGTGAAGAGTTGGCATGACTATATCGTCATTTTACAAACCTGCCTTTACAATATGATCCCTTAAAGACCTTCAGCAGGTTTTATGCAGAGGAATCCCTATTGGTGTAAGGCTGTTTTGTTTTGGTTTTTTTAAATATATGAGGGATATATATACACCTCATTCTTGAGGAAACACTAAAAGCAAAATAGTTGGGTTTTCAAGCAGAGGCTGAGTCACTGTTCTGTTGAAGTGATAGGCAAATTGAGATGCGGAAAGCAGAAAAGTGTGGATATGTTGGCATTAAAATACAGGGTGTAAGCAGCGCTCTATTCTGATAGCTCCAAAAGGTCACTCAGCTATTACATTTTTTCACTTTGTATTACTTTCTCCTCAGTTTTGTTTTTTTTAACAGTGCTGTAAATTCATTCTGAAATACTAAAAAAAAAACCCAACCCAAACAACAGTGTCCCCCGCTCATTTAAACTTAACTACATTAAAAAATCCATTTAAATTATTTATGAGTCAATGTAGCTTTATAGTTTCTTGGACTTGAGGCGTAGATGAAATTGCTAGAATTTATGCTTAGATTAAGCAGGAATAGTACCTGAAGTGTGGGTTTATTTTGTTATTTCTTGACCCTCATGGTTTGTTCTTCACTGATATGTGGAGTTGTCATAGAAGGGTGGGTGTTTGAGGATGAGCATAACTGACCTCAGTGTTAAACTGATCCATTTCTCAAATTATTGAGGGGGAAAATGGTCACGCCTTGACCAAGGTTGCAGTGCAAGGCAGCAATGTAACCTAAGTGAGGCAGAGAGGAAATAAAACATGGATTAGAGAAATAAAAATGTTTGAAGTTCAGTAAAGACAGATGCCACAATTATCTGGGACAGTTACTGTTGGTGAAAGTTACAGGATAGTGCTTCAAAAGAGGAAAGAAAATGTTTCCAAAAGTGTAACATTAGACTACCAGCCTAAGAGTTGATCACGTTCTCCATTGAATACAAAAATACCCTTTGCTTTTTACTTTTACAAGTGCCAGTGTCTAAATACCTCATTGATGGCGGTGTTCAAAATGCTATATGCTGTAAACAGCAGTCCAAACTGCTGTCAAGAACAGTGTTTTGGAGTTCATGTTTTTTTGCTTGGGTGCTGTTGGGGGGCTTGGGGTGGGTTGTGTTTGTTTGGTGTTTGGGGTTTTTTTTTTTATAAAGTCTAAAGAAGTATTCAGGAATACCATACTGTGTGGTCTAGACAACTAAGAAACCAATGAACGGACTCTTTTCCTCCCTTAAACACAACTGAGTAGTGGTAGCACTTTTCTTTAAACAATACTAAGTATTCAGAAATATGACATCACATCTCAGTATTTCCTGTAAGTTCCCAAATCATTAAGCCACAGGCTCTGTTGCTTTCCACCTTTTGTCCTGGTGGCATACAGCAAAGTAAAGATTTTGTATGAATGGAAAAAAGGAAGACTAAGGGGCTTACCCTGAAGTCTGAGATAAAGCTTCACCTCAAAGTGCTATTTATATGTTTTACCGGAACATTCTCAACTGCAAAAAGATTCCAGTCTAAAGTAAACTAACAGGAACCCACTTCCTGCATAAATGGGTTTGAGATGCCTCCAGTATTGGTGCTTTTTAAAAAATCTTCGGCTCCTCCTGGGCGGTGATCTGCCTTCTTAAAGTGTGAAGTGCAAAGTGCCTTGTTCTGCCTTTCTTTGCCTGATGCTGGGCACTCCTGGAACATCAGCATGGTGATACTGATGCATTTTCAGTTGAGGCAGTACTAAGTTTATGATTGTCAATTCCTGGACTGCTATACCAACCACTGGATTGTTACATTGCATTTTCTTGAAGTTGCCATGCTTTGGGTTAGTTTTGGAAAGTATATTAAATTAGGTTCTTTTGAACGTCAACACTTGCAACTCTTCTAGCTTGAGAATCCCAGGTGAAAAACAGCCATCAGACTTCCAGTTTAATTAAGACACTTTTGCCTTTTAGCATGTACTTCAGCAGAGTTTTAGACACCTAAAAGTTTTCGGATGGAATGCAGAGGCATGTCTTAGCAAGGCTAGTAACTTGCTGTACTAAAAATACAATGGTGAATTAAAATACAATACAACTAGAATACTGCTTAAGTGAACACAGGAGATACACAAAATAATCTTTACAAGTTGAGCCTACTTTAGGAAATACCTTTTTAGGTCATGGCAGGGGAGTAACTAGTTCTTTGTCTATTCTGGTGGATATATTTTCTGCACATAAAAGAGCATGGCATATAGGTGCTGCTTGATACTAAGATATATGAAATAATATTTTTTTTCCAGTCTTCATCTAAAGCTGAATAGCAGAATCAACTTTATACTGATTAATATGCTCATAAACTTAGAGACAGATAGGTTTATGCAGAAGTGATGTTCGAAGAGTTGCAGGTTATTTTGAAGTTAATTTCATTAGTGACTGCTAGTGAATGGACTTGAAATAGACATGAAATAAACGTACTGTCTGTATATTCTGATTAGAGAATGCTCTGAGGAATGAGTCTGCTGTCACAGATTAAGTTTTGTTTATCTAAGGCGCCTTTAAAAATGTCTTTTGTACCTTTAGATTCCAAATATGGAGGTACTTCCCTTCAGAGAGCTGGCTGAAGGTAACCCTGAGCCAAGAAGACTCTTACATTCAGGATTTAGTGTTACTTCATTTTCTTTTTAGGGAATTTTGTATTTGTTTACAGATATTAACAGTGGTCATTATGTGAAAATAATTGTGGTATTGTGAAATGCTTTGTACTGCTTATCCCCTCTTTTGTAGGGGAATAAAATTATACTTGGATATTAGTGTAACTCTGTCTCCATATGAAGTTTACTACTTCAGGAGTACTGGTAAAGTAAAAATGTTAAGACTCTTACCTGGTAGCGCAAAGTCAGCCTCACTCCTGACTGAGTAAATTTGACAATTCATGGTAATTTTTTAAGTGTCAGTATTACATTTGCATTCATCTCAAACAAATGCATCCAGGTATTGTGTTTATGCTGTGCATTCCATGTGCTAAATTCCCATTTATTCCCTGAGGATACTGATGCATTGAAGGCTCTTTTTACTTTCATCCTGGAACAGTGAAATATTTGGTCTTAACAGGCTCCTGGGTTTTGATAGCACTTGCTAATCCATCTCATTCCATAAATCATTGCTCTTATTTTTCCACTGGCACAACTTGAGACAAATATGCAAGAAGAAAACCCTGTTGCCTGTTTCACACAAACCTGCCCTTTGGGATGGAGCGTTTCTGCTGGCTGGGGCAGAGCAGTTTGCTGTCTGGCTCTTAACGGCTCAGGGCCTGGGCAGTGGGGTGGGTGCCCTGTCTTAGGCAATAGCAGGGGCTTCCTCTTCTCAGCAGGCTGGGGTTACTGGGTCAGCTCTGATGTGCTGTGCAGCCACAGCCTTAGAACCATACGGTATGGGATTTGTGTGCGTAGGAACCGTTTTGGCTGCAGGGCAGATGAGAACTTGGGTCGGTGCTTGGCTTGAACATTCCAGAGCACAGAGTCTGTGTTGAGGTGCCGAGACAGAGAACAGAATCCTTTTCTGTGTGTTTATACGTTAGGTTGTTTTGTGCCATCAGATCTTTTCAGAATACTTCTGAATAGATTTTCAAGGTAATGTCCTTTGACAGTGTTTGACGGCTAGTTTAATGTGAGTTGCAAGACACCCACTTCTTAATCCAGAATTGTCTTGAAGGGGGATTAGTACACAATAGTAATGGATATTTAAAGACATGCTAAATAATACTGACTTACCTGCCATGCCATACAGTAAGTATGTGGCTTAATTTAAGCAATTCATCTATTGCTTCTTTAGGAGGAAACAAATAAAAAATTCTAAATGTGAAGTAAAGCTACAGTGTTCTCCCTGACGAGGTGCTACTCTTAGAATTTTTTTTCTCTTACGTTATGTTTTCAACAGCTCTCTGCTTGTGAACTGCTACCATTAGAAACTCAGTAGGAGCAAAAGTCTATGTTAATTTGCCTGACTGTAACTGCACAATTAAAGCAGTTTATCAGCAGGGGTTAGGACAATCAGTGTGTTCCGATGCTTCATGTTATAAAATTAGTTCTGTTGTTCAAACAGATACTGTAATTAGTGCATCATTTTAAACCGGTTTTCTGCAGGACTGGCTTGGAGTTTCATCTGATAAAACCCTTGGGTTTTATTTTGGGGTTTTTTTGTTTGGGTTTTTTTGCTACTTCCCATAGCATTTAATTTGTTTGCAGCCCTCTTCTAAAGTAACGACTTTTATAAAAATGTTAATGTCAGGGGTATATCACCTGAATACAGGGTGTTGGGGGTGTGTTTTGTTTTTAGGTTGGTTTATGTTTTACTGGTCAGTCCCATTGACTTAGATTCACTGGCAAAAATGGAAGGAGAAAATGTCATGTTTTTATTTACAATTATTACTACATACTGACATTTAATACCTAGTTCTTACATAGATTAATGAGATGTTTCATGTCCAATAATAAAGATAACTCTGTATTCTGTCCCTGGCACATGCATAATTAGATTTCCCTTCGGATAGTTTCATGAGACGCAATGAGCCAGTCTTTAAGTGACAGTTCCATATTAAAAATATGGCCTCTCGTCTTCTCCCTTTCCCAGTGAAAGCACTGGCCTTGTGTTGGCACTCAGTAGCCCCTTGTGATCTTATTCAACTTGCACTAGAGAAAATGGGAGGGAAGGGTGTGTGTTTATGCTGTACCAGCCTGTTGGCCTGGCTTCCTGAAAGGCCTGTGTGGCACTGGGGCCAGTCGTGGTGGAGGGAGGAGTAAGGAAGGCCTGCTAAGGGGAGGGAACCTTTGGAGGTTGTTAGGTTAGTCACAAAAGGATACAATAAACCAGCAGTCTTAGATGATGCAATTGAAGTTTTTGTTTCATTAGGGCTAGAGCTCTCATGAATATATATCAGCCAATATGGAGTTATTTGTGTATCTGAGACTTGTAAATGGTTTATTCCTTGCACAATATGTTACAGAAATCCCCTGTCTTCCAAATCTGTGTTTTCAACTGTCACTGCAGCAAAGATGCCAAAAACACTAAAATGTAAAATTCTGTAGCTTGGGTTGGCAGAAAGAATGATTAGGGGAACAAAAATTATGTTACGCAACACAAGACGGACAACTCTTGTGACCCATGGAAGGCTGGGAGTATTGACTTAGTTTAGGGAAAAGAGCATTCTTCAGTTCCTCTGGCTTGGTTTTACCAGTTCATCTGTGTTGACAAAAAGTTGTTAAGTAATGTGTAATCCGTATTGAATGGTTGAATAATGTTTTTCTCAGACTCATTAATTCAGACCTGACATTGTTTCATGGCTACAATACTTATCAACTCTTGTTCCAAAATGCTTCAACTAGAGCACAAATAGAATTTGCTTACAGTGACCTTTCTAATTTACCACTTTGTGGTTAAATTTAACTTCTCCTTCAAAATTGCTTTAAATCAACATGTTAACTTTTTTTGAATCCATACAGTTTCTTTTAAACTGCTTTTCCAATTATTTTTCAGAATGATATTTGTGTGAATGCTTTCATTATGGAAAAGAAACTTTGACCTAAAACTACTGTCAGTTTTAATGTACCTATAGCACAATCTATTTGACAGAATACATTGTGGTAATCTTACTAAACAGTCACATGTCTTCTTTCCACACCTTATCTCCTCCTTCACTGTGAGAACTGGCTATGGGTAATCATACTGTTCCTTATACTTTGGGATAATTGTAAAATTCAGCTGTTGGAGAGGGTTCAGAGGAGGGCCACAAAGATGATTAGAGGGCTGGAGCACCTCCCCTATGAAGAGAGGCTGAGGGAGCTGGGCTTGTTCAGCCGGGAGAAGAGAAAGCTTCAGGGGGACCTCATTGCAGCCTTCCAGTACCTGAAGGGAGCATACAAACAGGAGGGGAAGGGCAGACAATGGCAGGACAAGGGGGAATGGATTGAAGCTAAAGGAAGGAAGGTTTAGATTAGATATTAGGGGGAAGTTTTTTACAGAGAGAGTGGTGAGGCGCTGGAACAGGCTGCCCAGAGAGGTGGTGGATGCCCCGTCCCTGGAAGTGTTCAAGGCCAGGTTGGATGGGGCCCTGGGCAACCTTGTGTAGATCCAGGCCTGGAGGTTGGTGGCCCTGCCTGTGGCAGGGGGGTTGGAGCTCTGTGATCCTTGGGGTCCCTTCCAACCCATGCCATTCTATGATTCTATGATTCTTAGAATGTACTTCAATTAAACCTTTGTTACGGTTTAAAGGACTAAACTGTTCTGATTAATTTTAGTGTTCAATTTTACATTCTATGAAAACATGCTTGCGTTTACTGTAACTTTTCTGTGGTTTTTGTCATGCAGTAGGAAGAGCTGCTGCTTGTGCCAGGTTGGTGAAAACAGAACTTCAGGATACTGAGGTTCAGTCTCAACATCTCCTTGAGCCAGTGGCTTTATTTCTTTAAAAGGCCCCTGCTGCTAGTACTGAGCTGTGTTTGTATGTTCTAGTGGACAGTACTACTGGAAATTGTATGCGTTAGGATGAGAAAAGTGCATAGAACAGGAGTTGCATTTTTTTAATACTCCAGACTATATGTTTCTGGCGGGGGGTGCGTGGGAAAGCATGTGGGAAAGTTCCTGTCACTACTGCCACACAGCATTTCTTCTAAGTAATATATCCCTGCCTGTGTATAAGCAGATGCCAAGAAAGCATTTTTTTCCAGTGTTTATTTAATTTTCCTTTAACGGCATTCTGATAGCTGGAAATCACTGAATTCCACTTCAGCAGTTTTTAATTAAGAACATTTTTTGTCAGTCAGCCATACTGTGAAGGTCTTGAGGCCTTTGTGGTAAGAAATAAAGTTTGACATGTTTTTAAAAGTTCTTGATCAAATATTTGTGATGGCTTTCTTCATGAAAATATTTTTCCCCTTTCACCATTTGCGTCTTTTGAATAATTTCAGTCAAGCTTGACAGGAACTTATTTCCTTTGGTTTTGAAGTGTTTTGAAAATTACTGGCTTGATAGAGGAGATGCCTAACAATACCTTTAGTGGAGGGAAGGGATGTACTGAGTTTTCAGTCATCTGCTTTGTGCAGCTTACAGTAAACTAGGAAGCTGCTGTCTCTAAGTCAGTAGTTGAGGTATTGAGAAGGAAGGGATACAAAAATGTAAATAGAAATGGCCTTAAAAGACTGGAGTGCAGGAGGTATATGGTCACTTTTTTTGTAATTTTTATTGTAATTACTGTGGTAGGGTGTGGTACATGGAAAACACAGGATACAAATCAACAGGGAGCTGCACTTCAGTATTTCTCCTCATGGAACCTTTTCTAATATGAAGGTTTGACTGTATAAATGCAAGTCTGTTGCATCCTCTGCCCACTTTTTTGGGTCCCCCCTTATTCCCCCCCAAGAAAAAAAAAAAGGTAAAAACCACACAATTTTTTTCCCTGCAATTATGTTAATTTTTCTTTTATTTTTGTGCAACTAAATTTTGAGTTGTAGCATTTTTTTAAATTACCTGATGCATTGACCGTAATAGCAGTATAAATGCTGAACAGTTTCTTCAAGTCCATTATTGTGTGTAGGTACCATGAGGATAATGAGTGTATATGCACAGGCAACAGAATGAAAGCAAACTCTGTTTACAGAGTTAGACTATATTTAAGGATACTGAAATTTCTGCCAAACAGGGACCACAGTGAAATTTCATCTGTCAGTTATGTTGCTCTTAATGTTGTTTAATTTAGCAGACAAGATAGTTTGGTTGCAATTAAGCTCTTCTAATATTGTTGTTCCTCACAGTTGTGGCATAAATCAGTTTGCTCCGTAGTTTCCTGCATCTTCACTGCCTCCATTTTTCCTGTATAATTTTTCTATAAACAGTATTTGGGATGCAAGAAAACTTCATGCTGTATATTACTTCTTGTGTATGTAGTACAATTTTGGATATATGCAACTGAATTTCTTTTTTCTGAGTCTTTTATTCAGGTTTTCTGGTTTTCTTGGTGCTCTTTGTTTCTTCTATATAAACACGTTCCTCGTGCTGTGGTAACAAATGCTTTTTGCCCAAAATAACTCTTGGCGGTTTCTTACTTGCTGCTTTTTCTGTAGGTAGACCTGGCAACCAGGCTAAACTGCTCAATAGTTGATGCTTAAGGACAGGAGGCAGTGGGTACACTGAAATGAGAGAAATTACATTTAAATACAAGAAAAAGCTTTTCACCTGGAGATGTGGCAGTCTCTCCATTCTCAGAGATGCCCTAAACCTGGCCCTCAGCAACACACTTTATAAATAGAGCCTTCCCTGAGAGAGGGGACTGGATTGGATGTTGTCCAGGGTCCTTTCCCACCTCAGCCATTCCCTAATTCTGTGATCTGGTTTGTCTTAGCTGCAATTCACTTCAAGATTGCCAAAGTTTGTAGTTTCTTTCAACAAATTTAGCAGCAGGGCGAGTTGTAGTCATTTTCTCCTGCCTGCCTTTCTACTGTTTTCTCTCCAGACAATTTCAAAAGAGAACCCTAACCGCCCTTAAAGTCTTGGACCATGTTTCATGAGTTTTAAGCAAGATACATTCCAACTTGCATTCCAGATAGATACAATTTACCCATTCAGCCTTTTGTATAATAAAACAAGGCTGGAAAAAGATGTTTTCAGACTTGTTGCACAGGGGACTAGTTTAAGTAAAAGTTTTAATTGGGAAGATAATGTTTTTCTAATCTTTTCAGAATTAAAAAGGAGACTGAGGAGGTAGCATAAAAAATCACAGCTCTTAACTGCAAGGAGTTGCAGGTTATGTCTCCTCCCATGAGCCTGGTCCTGTCATACGTTTTGCATCTGACTTTCTGTTTGAATGAACGAGCTGGTGTAAATCTGAATTTCCTGCTTTTGGTAAACAGAAATAACCGAACACATGTATTTGTAACATTCAGCTAGCACTTTCAGTAAATCAGAAGACATTTATTGGAGCACTGTTAACCCACTAAATAAAGCAACCTAATGGGACAGAATGGAAGCCATGGAGGCATTCAAAGCCACAGTGCAATGAGGTAGAACAGAAGAAATTTGAAGCCCATTCCAATCTCTTCTCTTTTTTTTTGAGAAATGTTCTTTTCAAAACTCACTGTGTGAACTTATATTCTTCTAAACCTTTTTTTTAGTCTTACCATTTGACATAAATAGTGCCCTGCACAACAGGACTTCTATTAATGTACTTCATGACCACAGAAGAACATCTATAGATCTAGTCATTTACTGGTTATCTCTTACCAGTAGGCATTTGTATGATTGTGCTGTGAGGTCTGATGTGTGATTACTGACCTTACACACAACGTGTTCCACCTAAAAGTAAATCGAGGGGTGTAGAAAAAAAAATCTACAGTTTTATCTGTTTATTGTTCAATGCGGTACAAAAAATGCTCATGCTGCAATCGAGTCATTTGAAGTACATCACCAATAGTTGAGATGAAATCAATCTGAAATACTTGGATACCAAATAAGAGAGGCAGGCTATTTTGTTTTATTTAACAGCAAAAGTGTGTTTCAGAAGTTACAAATCAGGCAAATATCTACTATAATGCGCTTCTGTTGTTGTTGTTGTTGTTGCTGGCAGATGTTAACTCCTCCATACCTTCCAAGCTATCAAGACTTTGCACTATATTATTTTCTTTATGAAGAAATTGACACAGGATGTTTGCCCACACTGCATAAAGCATGCCGTTTAATCTCGTGGGAGCTAAAACCATTAAGGCATCCTCTCTCTTACAGGAACAGAATGTGTTGCTTTTCTTGGGGATGCCTTTTCCTTGTCACCTGCATATCTTTCCTCTTCCCTACCCCAGGACCCCCATCTC
>VZTU01023899.1:0-18944 GCA_013400835.1 Zapornia atra
GATTCTGTGATTCTTTGAAATGTGTGCCATAAACCACATGGAGAGGGGGAACAAATGAAAATCAGTAACTTAAAACTTAAGTGTGGAGGCAGGAATGATGGGAGATGAACAGGATAGAGAAACACTCATGTCTAAAGTACTCAGAAAGCCAGTTCAAGGAAATACGTTGAGACATCCTGGAGCACAAAAATATTTTTCTGAATGTAGAAGATGAACAGGTACATATACAGAAAACACTTACCTATGATCAACAAACAGTAGGATTTCCAACATGACTTTAAACTACAGCTTTGCTGAAACTATGATTGACAGTTTAGCATACAGAGACCTAATGCTGATTGAAAATTAATCTGGATGTTTTCAGAATTAGTTAAGTTTGAACTAATTGTCATTTAAAAGGAAAAAAGAAAAATAGTTTTCAAAGTAGTCATATTTGACATGAAGATCTAGTCTTGTGGTCTTAACTTTTTTTTTTCCCCCCCTAATAGGAAAAATGAAAGGACTTGCATTTGTTCAGGACCCTGATGGCTACTGGATTGAAATTTTGAATCCTAACCACATGGTGACTCTCACTTAGTTCTAATGAAATACATCATATGAGATGCACACTTTCAGTCCCCTGGAGAAAATCTGTAAGTGTGTTTGAAATTCTTGCTTAATGGAGAGGAATTAGTTGTGTTCAGTGTCTCCTCTAAAACTATCCCCCGGGACCTAAATGTAATTGAATTCCTTTTCCTTGTCCTGTGATGCCACTGCAGTATAATTCCAAGTAGGCATACTCAACCTTCTTTAGGAAGAGCACTTACACAGGTTCTCCTCTTGAACACTGATTAATATTTCAATAAACACTCTCAAAAGATACGTGACCAGAAACCCACTGCATCTCATGCTGTTTCGATTTAAACTAACCACAACCAAGTCCTGTGTTACTACCAATGATTTCAACAAGGAGGAAAACCCAACAACTTCAGAAAGTTTTTTCAGTGAAATCAGAAGATCATGAAGGCTTCATGTCCTATTCTGTACACTAGAAAATAAAAATGTCAGACAAACTTTGACTTCAGTAGCATGTTTATGAAATTCCTAATCATGTTTATATTATGCCAAGCAAAACTCTTTAAGGAGCAGCCTTCAACAGCCTTGCTTGGAACAAGAAATTTTGCAGAGGCAGTAAATCAGTCCAGAAGAAAGCATTCAGTCCTTCAGGTTCTGTCTGTTGATTGACAGTCAAGGTGAGAGGTCTCATAGTTGCTAACTCAGTCATTCTTGTCTCTTCCAACACTAGACAGAACTTGCTCATCATTTTTATTTTGATGAAAGACTAGGGCCATATTTAACTTAAATGCTCTGTACATGCTGCATTAGGAATTTGATGAGAATCTGAAACAAGTTTCCTACTAGAAGATGTTTTAATCTGGCCTCTCAAAATGAGTGACAGTTTTTGAAATTATACCTGTAAATAGCAGGAAAACATGCAACATTTATGTGTTACACAGATTACTTGATTTTATGCTGTTCCAACTGTTATGGACAGTGTAAAACATGTCAAGCTTTGAAATTCTGTTGTTCCCTCCAACAAGGAAAAAACCCTCTGCCCTGTCTCACTGTGGTTTGAGTAGCACTAACCTCCTACTAAGTTTTCAGTTACATGACTACTGGATAGTGTAATGGCACTGTAATTCATTTTCAAAGAAAGCATTGCTGAAAACTAGAAACATAATTTTAAAGCAGTACAACCTGTTGCTTTTCTAATTGTTGAACCTTAGATAACTGGAGGTCTGTTTGTTTTGGTTTGTGGAATCTTTCTGGAGAAGCAATGTCGTGATAAAAGAACATGAATTAAGAGTTATGTTAGTGAAAAAAACTGCAACTTGATTAGAAGAGTTAATAACCATTATAAGTATATATATAACTAAGAATTAATTAAAAACTCCCTGGCTTATAAATTAAAACCAAAATGTAGAAAGTCTTGTAATTTATTTCTTCTGTGCTAATGACCTAAATGCTAAGTGTTACTGTCCTTATCTTCACAAACTAGCATATACAAATGCAGTAATTTTGGAGCTCCGCATGAAAAATCACTCATAAAACTTATTCCAAGATACTTTATTTACTCTTGAAAATGAGTAAATTATACATTTCATCTGAGCCTTAGTAGGTGTTGGAAAAAGTAATGTGGAAACTATCACTGTGCTTAATAGCCCCTACAGATGTGCAAGCCATCATAAATTCATTGCAAGGTAGACAGTAACTTGGAAGATACTACTTCTTCAGTTTCCTGATATATAAAACAACCCTGATTTTTTAAATTGTCATTTATATGGTGTTTTCTGGTTGGTCTCTACTGAAGCAGAAACCACGCTTTAGGCTGTGCCTTATCAGTGTTGTTCATACAGAATAGATTCTTTCCATTCTTCAGTGTTGGCCAGGTTCCCTCTTTTTCTGCAACAACAACGCTGTTGGTTCATGGTTGTATTCTCTGTTTCTGCTATCCCATCCTGTACTTCCAGAACTAATACTTACCCTGTTCCCTGTCTTGTTGCTTGTGCAGTTGATTATTCTGCTGTATGTTAGGTCATTTTGATAGATACCGTATAGTTGCCACTGTTTGGAGTGACATCTCCTGAGAGCTGTCTTAGTAGCTGTCACGATGTGATTGCACAATCTTCTTCCCAGGGGCAAAGATTCTCTTGAATGCTGGGTTAGATTTATGCCAGGTTTATTAAGCAGAAGTGAACAGACTGCTGAAGGCTGCTTAGTTTCCCAAACAAGTGAATAAAGTTGCTTTAGCAGAAAGTGAGGTTGGCTCAGCTGACTCATGAAACTTCACCCTACTTTAAGGTACACAGCACTGCAGAGTATCTTACAGCAGCAATTAAGAGAACTCCTAATTTGAAGACTATTGTAGCTTAACTTTAGTATGAGATCTTCTGAAGATGAGAATAGCACCAAGCAATGTGAGTACTACAGCAGTGAGACAAGTGTTCCACTGATTGCAGCTAACCATAGGTTTTGATGGCTAAACAGTGTTTTTCATATACATGCTTTCTGCTGGTGGCATCTTGAAACAAGAACTTAAAATGAAGTAAAACTCAACTGAAGCATCAGTGTTAACTACAGTTCCTTTGGAATCTATTAGATTTGTGTAACTAGAAGAATTATTTAGGCTAATAGTAGTAGTCTAAGTGAAGTTCTCTATAACACAGTCTGATTGCAGTCAATACAGATATATTGTCTCAAGCTTTATGACCAAGGCATTGGCAAGGAAAATCTCATCATATTACAGGCATCTAACTTGATGGTTCATATTTTATCACTGTACAGTGCTTGATTCAGACTTCTTTCTCTACACTTCAAAGTACAGGTGGGACTGGAAAAGCTATTGACCCAATTGTATGGAATCTGGTAATTAAAACCGGGATAGGTCATAAATAGATGAGTAAGTCAAAGGGCATGTATAGGTAGCTCAATGAGGAGGAGCAGGCTCTGTCAAAGGTTTGCTGCTCAGTCCTCAAACAAATGTTTGCTAATCCTGGAATGCCCCTTGGGTTTTTTTTAATGTGCTTGACAAAGTGTAGACAATGGGATAGATGGTAAGGTAATAAAGAGGAAACTAGTGAAAAACCTGACATCTACAAACTACTTACAGTAGTATCACAAACTGGGCAGGTTTTGGTTTTAAACAAAGTTACTGCCACATGCTCTATGGAGAACTAATAAAATTTAACCAGTATTCTCAATTATGAAATCCATGAATGCTGCTTTAAACCTGTAACAGATGTTAGGTATTTTAGATTTAAGACCTTGAAAGTATTTAATGTTCTCACTGATTACAGACAGCCCTGGTTTTGCTTTTTCCAAGGTAACACTTCTTTTTTTTACTAAATAAGGCATGGAATTAAATACCATGTAGTGCTTTGCCACTTGGCAGGGTCTAAATTTAGCCTTATGCAGTACAGCAGAAATTAACCCCATGGCCGCATAGAGACAAGGCCACGTTCTCCTTAGGGAGAAGTGCTCATCGCTCTGGGAGGCACAACCCATGCTAGTTGGCAAGAGACCGCTGAGTGCACCATTACACAAAGGAAACGCCTGTTTTGAATGTAACTGAGTACCAGCAGATGAGTGCGACAGAGAGGGCTAAACACTTGCTGTTTTTTAACGGTGGGGTATCGGCGTGTCCCGGCTGTCTGAGCAAGTGCCTGGCTTCCGCCAAACGCTGGCACCTGCTGCCGGGCAGGCTGTTTCCTGCAGGCAGGAGGACGCTGCCGTGACGTTCCCACGCAGCCCTACATGGGACACCGCTATTTTAAGGCTCGTGTAGGCAACATGCCCACTGCTACTGCTGCAGCCGCCACCGGGCTCTCCCTGCCCGCCGCCCTCACCCTCCCGCTGAAGTGGGTGGCGGGCGCGGTACCGACGGGCAGCCCGGCCCTACCGCCGGCCCCACGGCTGCGCGATGCAGCGGGAGCAGGACCTGCTGCGGACCCTGGCGCAGTGGCTGAGCCACAGGCGCCCTTCCCCGGGCCGGTCTCCTCTGCCCTCCGGCCGGAAGAGGAAACCAGCCGCCGCCACGAGAACGGAACTATGGAAGCCGGAACGAGCCCGCAACGCCACTAGGACCGGCTGCCGCACCGATCTCGAAAGCGCTTGCTTGCGTCAGCACGCAGGAGGACGGCTGCTGTTGCTAAGTGACGTCAGTGCGCCGGCTGGCGTAGCGACGGCTGCGGGGCAGGGGGTGGAGGCCTTGTTGTCGGCGGGGCTGGTGAGTCCCGGGGGAGGGTCGCGGTCGGGTGCGGCGGTCCGTGTCTCCCGTCCCACTCCCGTGGAGCGGGTTCGTGCCGGCCGGTTGGGCGGCGGTGGGAGGCCGCTCCCGCGGCCTCTTCCGAGGAGTGTTGCGGCCCCTCGGTGGGCCGACGTGCTGCCGCTGGTGGTTCCCACCGGGAGCGGGTGACGGTGCGGGCTGAAGGGTTGTTGCCACCGCCGGGAAGCAGCTGTGTGCGCCAGGCGATGAAGGGGTTTCACTTGAAGCGCCTTCTTGAGGAGCCGGGAGAGGCGGAGGCCGAGGCCGGCCGGCTGGGCGGGCGGGGGTCGTTTCCCCGCCGCTTCAGGACTTAGAAGGCAGCTTCGCGGGAGGCGGCGGCCCTGGCTTTCCCGGGCACGACCTTGGGCGGATCGCAGGCTCTTGGCTGTCCTCTGTTCCGCCTCACCTGCCGTGCCCGCTGCCTGCCCCGGCATTGTGCGGCACCCTGTCGTGGGCTGCTTTTTGTTTCTCGTCCTTGCCCTCCATTTGTTTTAATTCGGTGTTTTGACACTTCGATAGTACACACAGTATTTCCGCGGGTTCTTCTGGGGTCTTCGTAGTTAACTACTCTTGTAAGTTACACGCTGCTGTGATTCAGCGATGTTACTTTTGACTTAAAAGAAGCTGCCAAATCATCAGACATTTAAAAAAAAATAACCCAAACCACAAACACCTCGATGCGAACTTGGCGGCAGTGTGCCTGCAGTCTTGTTTGCCCGGCAATGCTCTTCCCTCGCATAATTTTTAAGGTTTAGCACACACACCCCTCCCAAAGCCCTGTGCTGGGATCACTTAGTTTTTGATGTGTTTTAAGATTTGAGCCTACTCTCAATGTGCGTTTGGCATGTCTTGTGTTAAGAGTATGTGAACAGGTCTCTAAGTCTGTTCAGTGATACTTATCTTTAAAAAAGCCCACAAGAATTTTCCTATATGGCTTTTGGATACATTTTAATAGTACAAACCAATTCAATAACATACATTACTTGTAAAAATAACTATTTATGTCTTGCATGTTATTCCCCAAAGCCAGGTGATCATCTGTGTCAAATACCTGTTTTCAATTTGCTAGTGAGGTGTGGTTGGTTACTTTTCAATTTGTAAGCCTACCTACAATTTTTTTTTCCTTTCTTCTCCTCCCTTGCTCCCATAAAGACATACTTTAAAGAAGATGAGAGTATGTTTTACAAGAGAATTCATAGATCAAAGTCTCATCTGTTTAGGAAATTAAATACAGTTTATTTTTCCTGCTGGTAGGTATGATGGGAAGAATAACAATAATTTATACTTGTTGAGGGAGGCTTGTTATGGTGGTTATGTATTTAAGCAAATAAAGCCTCTATATTTCTGTATATCCTCACCCTGCAGTTTTGTTTTGTTTTCCTGTTTGTAAAATTAAATGCTTGCACAAGACAAAGATCCGTAACAGCCTGAAGTATTGTAAAAAAAAACAACAATCAAGCCCCAACAACAAATGGACAAAACTCCCAAAACCTTTTGCCTGGCAAGAAGATGTAGAGAACATAAAATATGTGCAATGCAGTTGGTATAGGCCTGGTTTAATTAGGACATCCATGTGGGGCAACAGTGTTCTCAGGGACATTAATGCTGTAGCAAGAATGTCAGGATGAAATTTTTGTGGCTTAGAATGAATAAATAAATGGCAATATGTTTTATGATTTTATAAAACAGTCAGCAAAATTGCATGATGGTGGCACAAAGAAAGAAATTCTAATGCTCTGTTCTGCCTTTATTAGAAAGATTCTGGTGGAACAGAGGGATTTCTTTAAGAATTTATTTCCACAAAATTTGAACTGACAAGTATGCTTCTCATTCACATTTGCTATAGGCTACATGCCCCCAGTTTCTGATGATATATGTTTCATGCATTGTTTCAGGAAATGGTACAGTTCTTGCTGTACAGCTGGATGGTGCTGAATAACGTTTCTATGAGCTTGCTGTTCAATCTGTCTGTTGTTCAGAATGGCAAAGAACCCTAATTTTCAGGAAGTTGGTCATCTGCCTACAGGCTACGTCCACAGCAGATCTTCAGACAGCTTTACTGGTGAGTGGACCAATGTATGTTCTTGAGATTTTAACTTAAGGGTTTAGTTGTATGCCATTTTAACTAGGTGGTATCAAGTGCATTAATCCCCACTTTATACTTGTGTTAGTAACCAATATATATTTCAAGTATTGTTCTTTGTACCTAGCTGAACTTCTATCAGAGGAAGATGTTTCTGAGCAGAATGCAAAAATTAGCACAACAGCACTTAAATAATGGGAATGTGTTTGCAGACAGGCAGTGCATAGCTTACTGTGTGCTTTAAGTCAGTTTGGTACTAAATTGTTTAGGATAGTATTAAATGGTGTAGTTATTTACAATTAACCAGAGTGAACATCTGCTTCTAATTCTTTCAAAACAGAAGGGTTGGAGATGAGACTTAAGTTACATGAATTTAATTTACTTGATCTTTCGTATTCTCTATAAATTTGTACTGCTGTGTTTTTTTTCCCTTTCTTGCAATTTTCACTGAGAGTCAACTTAGAAGCACAAAGGAGTTTCTGTAGAGAGGGTTTTAACTGAATCAAAGTATTTACTTGGGTTATACTCTGTGTATGTTGAAATATTTACGAAAAAAAAAATCTGTCTTCTGAGATGTACCAGAATTTATGAGAACAAATTATTTTTGTATAAAAAGATCTGTATGTCCATTAAAAAAACAGCCATATGACAGTATGTTTCTACAGTCACCTCACTGTCACACCTACAGTATTCTGTGAGTCTGCAATATAAATTGGAAATAAATTTCAGCAAAATAGTACTTCAATTAAGTATTTAAATTAAGTAAATAAATGAAAGTACTTCAATTGGTATTTAAATTTTTAGTGTAATGTAGTGTAATAAACACTCAAGTGTTTTTCTAAAGTAAAGAATCACTAAAAATTTAAATACTACTCAAATCTCTCTTTAGTCAATTGAGAAACAGTTCCTGTTTTATAGTTAAAGTATCAGTGTAAGAGAATTATATTTAAGAAAATTCCAGTTGTGTAATTCTGACAAAATCTGTAATAACTCCATCATTCTAGTTTGTACCTACCAAGGAACTGAGCATTTCATGGGTATGAAATTATTTGCTCAGTGTTTGTAATCTAGATTTATTAAAACAAATTTTTAGTTCTAGGAATAGTATGTTTACTTGCATTTGTTTCTAAAGTTTCAGTAGGGTTATTAGTTATGTAAATGTTTTACGTTAAAAAAACTATTAAAATTATTAGTGAAGTTATCTTTTTTGTGCCTGGTATAAAAACAACTCTTCCATGTTTCAATGAAACAGCACCATTTTTCAGAGGACTCTTCAGTGTTCACTCTAATGATGGAGGGAAGCAACTGAGTAACTGGCCTTTATTGTAGCTCTGGCTTGAGAGCTCATTAGTAAAGACACCATTGGGTTTTGCTGTTGTTGCTGCATTTTCTAGACCACATTTTTGTATGCCATAACATTTTACAGATTATTTACTAAAAAAAAATAATAGAGCAAGCTGAAAAAGGACACACGTTGGGTAATAGTTGCCTCCCATTGGGCCTTATGTAAGAAGTACTAGGCTGTGTTTTTCACATGCTCACTGTTGAAGATGGTCACCAGGAAGCATGTCTTCTGGTGAGGTCCTAGGCAGAAGTGATTTGTAGGCATCTGACTGTACTGCAACAATCTCAACAGGCATCTGTTTTAATGCCACTTCCAGCACACTGAGAATCCTGCTCTGTTTATTTCTGTGGCATGAACAAAGCTACAGCAGCTGACTCCTGAAGCAGTTAGTGAGTTCTGAATACCTCCTGGAAATAGGTTGTGGTGCTGGCAAGTGGCTTCTCAGTGGCTTTGCTTTTTATTCTGAATATGTTAAATTATGAATATGTTAAATGTTGTTCTTTGACTGCCAGGAAGACTAAACACCTGTATGCTCTGAAAGGGGTGATGTGTTTTGGGGACAGAAGATGCCGGAAGGATCTTGAGGAAGGGTTTTGCCACACCCGGGTAGCATCCATCTCTTTTATCATAAGTAATACTTGGAGTTGCAACTAGGAAAATAGGTACTTAGCTGTACAGGGAAGTTGTGACCTCACAGCAACTTCCCACAACTAAAACAGTATTTTACTTTTTACTTCCTCAAATAAGAAATGTGCAGGTCACTTCAAAGGTTGACAGAATTCATACCTTTAATTAATCCAGTCTGGGAAGATCTGTAGCTGTGTATTATTTTGTTCTGTATTTTGAAGGCAAGATGCTTCTACTGGGCTGCTTTATATGGAAAATCCAAAGTACAGATGAAAGTTGCATAGTAGTAAACAAATGAGTTTGAGTGCTTTTTCAACGTGCTGGTGTTACCCACAGAAAGCATGTAAGGCATGTACATGGTGTTCATAAACTTGACAGTTTCCAACACTTTGTGTCATTCAAACTGCTCCTCAGCCACAGGCTTGTAGCCATCATTTGTGTCCTGTATTCCCCATGATCAGCATGTGCTTATTTGAAACTGAGAATTTAGAATAGTATATTGTACCAGCAACTTGGAGAGCATTAAACCTCAAAACAAATTTGTCTTGCAGCTTACAGGAATTTCTAAACTTTCATCACTTGGTGTAGTCTTGATGTTTGTATGGACGGACATCATTGGCTTATTAGCAAGTGTCCCCAGTTCAGACTTTGCCCTCTTCTGTATACTGATTCTTGTTTAGAGAGAGGTTTGTGTATCCTTGAGAGGGAAGTGTGCTTTTGATTTTATTTATTTAACCTGAAATGGAAACACTTTTCCCTTGAACTTTTCACCCTGTTGACACATGACAACATCCACAGCTACTGGAAACAAAATTAGTGTGCTGGGGTGGCATTCTCTTATCGGTACTGCTTTTGCAGTCTCTGTTTTATGCAGACAGTACATGGTGTTCTTATTGAGAGATAAGAGTAGATGTAGGAAGCAAGTCAGAGGTAGAAAAATGGAATTAAAAATAGATTTTAAAACCAAAATGTGCATGTACTTGTACATGTATTAAGTATCATAAATGAACTTCCCTAATCAATCAAAATTGGAACTAGCGGAAGAGAGATAGTACAGAGTTGCTTGATAATGTACATGCAGTTCTGTTGTCTGACTGTTGTGAATGAAGATCAACAGCAGCAATTACAGGCTTGTAAGGTGAAGGAGTACTGAGGTTGAGATTTGCAGCTGAGTAACAAATCATTTTGTTTGCTCCTTGGGCATAATAAAAGGTTTCGTAATTTGAGTACACTTCAATTTTATGATTGCCTATAAGCTCTCAAATAATTATATTGTGATAAATATTATTGCTAGTATAAATAGATGCAACTGGATGGATGTGTAAGTTAATCTTGCTTGTTACAAAGTAAATGTTAATGGAAGTGTATGTCGCATGAATCTGTTCAGTGCAGTTATCTTAGTTCATTGTAAATTAACAACTGCAAATTGAAGAAACAAGTCTGTTATGAAAAATCATAAAAATCTTGTGCCAGGATAGAAGAATGTCTGTACAGTATTCTCTGTTCCCATGGTAAGGCTGCCTCCAGGATCTCGGCCAGTATTGCTGGTTTCATGCTGTACCGGCTACACAGGCACACAGCTTCTCATTCAAGTGGCAGGGACAGCCTGTGGAAAGCTGGGGGCTTGTTCCCAATTTTGCTGTGATCTGTATTATTAAGTATGCTGCAATTTTCTCCAATTTATTTTCTGTTTCTATCACTCTTTCTAGTTTACTTTAAAGTTCCCTGTGTCTCAGCAGTATCTTGATTTTCAGGTTAAGCATTTCCAGGTGTAAATAATACTTAGCCCCGTGTGCATGTGTTTTCTTTGTTGGGGTAGAAATGACTGGAAACAGTTGTGTATTTTCTTGTAACACTTTTAAAATATAGCTAAAAATGCATTTGTGTCATGAATATTTCACCTGAAAAATTGTGTTTGCTGTGTGCAGGGTATAGTCTCATAATTTTCCTGCTTCTTGTGGCAACACCACTTTTTTCAGTACTAAGTATGTGCCTGTTTTGAAAAGTGGCTAGTCATTGGATACAGAAGGTGTCTCTGAAGGTATCACAGAACAGTTTGGGTTGGAAGGGACCTCGAAGACTATCTACTCCCAGCCCCTCTGCCATGAGCAGGGACACCTTCACTAGCCTAGGTTGCCCAAAGCCCCATCCAGCCTGGCCTTGAACACTGCCAGGGAGGGGGCAGCCACAGCTTCTCTGGGCCAATGCCACATCACACTCACTATGAAGATTTTGTTCCTTATATCTAATGTAAATCTACCCTTCTTTAGTTTAAATCCATTACCCCTACATGCCCTTGTGAACAGTCCTCACCAGATTTCTTGTAGGCTCCTCGAGGTACTGGAAGGCCGCGAGGCTGTGTTTTCTCCAGGCTGAACAAGCCCAACTCTCTCAGCATGTCTTCATAGGAGAGGTGCTCCAGCCCTTTGGCCATCTTTACTTTCCTCCTCCGGACTCGTTCAAGCAGCTCCATGTCCTTCTTATTTTGGGAGCTCCAGAGCCTCATGCACTAGATCTTGGATGTTTCAGATAATAGCCATACATCTTTTCATTTAAGAGTAAACCCCAGTGTAACAGTAGAAGCTCATTTAAGACTAATATTCTCTTGTGTCTGCTCTTGCCACTGAGATAACTGAATGCCTCTGTTGCTGCAGTAACCCAAAATCAACAAAACTAAACCCTTTTGTGAATTAAGAAGTAACAAAAGAATTGGCATAGAAAATATGACCAATGTATTGTACATTGGTTGACAGTCTCCTGCTTTTGTGGTTGAGAGGTATTAGGGAGTTTATTTTCTTATATATATGAGAGAAAAAGTATGCTGACTGACTGGAAAGGGTAAGAAAGCAGAATTGTACACTGTAAAGCTTTGCTCGTTAACAGACATTGTATGTTGTTTATTGAAAGTTATCCTGAATGTTTTCTCCCAGTTTTGAAAGAATGATTAGAATTCTGCAAAAACATGGATGTATTTACTCATCACTGCTTTTAGTAGAGACTTAGGAGTTAAGACTATGCTTAATTGGCCAATTTTTCATTTTTTTAATAATTTCTGTACATTTTAATTCAGATACCATTAGAAAACAATTTTCACTTGACTTGAAAATTAAATAAGTTTTGTTATTTTTGTTGGAAGGTTTTTATTTCAAGGAAATGGATTGACAGAACAACAGTGTGACTGAATTTCTGTCAGCTAGAATTGTCAATGCAAGCTGCATCAAGACCAGTTGTAAATGAACTTTAATAGAAAATGTCTTGGCTTCACTGTTCTTGCAATATATGGTTACTTAAAACTAGTCGCCTTTTTTGTAATCTCAGCTTAATCTCTGCCATTTTTTAATATTTGTGCCCTTTATAATACTGGTGGTTTTCTTTTTCCCTGTAGGCTGTCAATATCACCACCCTTCCAAAATGAGTAACAGCCATCCGCTCCGTCCTTACACAGCTGTGGGTGAGATTGACCACGTTCACATTCTGTCGGAGCATATTGGTGCTCTGATGAATGGGGAAGAATATAGTGACGTTACTTTTATTGTAGAAAAGAAACGTTTTCCTGCACACAGAGTGATCCTGGCTGCTAGGTGCCATTATTTCAGGTGAAGTATAGCTTTTTGTCAGGCTCACAGAAAATTTTCATGCAGATAAGATAAACATTGTTTCTCTATGAACTTTTCAGGGTGTAATCATCTGTCCATTGAGTGTGACCTTTTCTGTGTGAATGTTTCCCAGCCCATCAAATCATTGTGTCCAAATATAAAAAGATAAATACCATGTCATGATGTTATTCTTTTGACCTTCATTAAATTGGATTTTGAAGGTAGTTTCACAAATTCAGGAGAAAGATAGTTCCAGAACAGAAAAGTTGTGCTGTAAAATTGTTTTGTTTTCTTAAGAGTATGGATGATGTGCTTCTATGGAATATATGCATTAGAAAATTTAGTTTAGATTTGTTGGAATGGAGTATTTAAAGAGGTCTGATAGATATAGGTTAGAGTATATGTTTTAAAACTAGTAATAATAGTAATCTTTCTATTATTATTATTATCTTTCTAAGAGCTGGGCATTTTTAATTCTAAATGTGTTTAATAGAACTTCCTGATAATCTTCTTCCAGTTAATTTTGTCAGAGGAATAAGCTAATAACTAAAGCGTGAGTGCAAATTATGTTAAAACCATCTTAATTATATTTTTAAAAAAAATAGTTGTGAAGTTTTTCTCAAGGTGCAGGATTTGAGCAGAGTTGCTGTGTGCTGGGTTTAGAGTAAGGAATTTTAAGCTTGAGAATCCTCAGATGTCCTGAGTGGCCACTGCTGTTACAGTGGCAAACTGTTTTTAATTTCCTGTCTGAAAAATTTAGGTTTTTTTCTTTCTCGTCTATAGTGCTGTATTTAAAAAAAATAATGTGAGAATCATATCTGTTTCCAACTTTGCAAGCTGTTGGTCAAAGTAGAGATGGAACAATTGCATAGAACAAAAACATGCTGCATTAGAATATTATTCTTGTACAGCTGCTTTAAGAACAGAAGCTGCACTTTAAATGCCAAGTATTAGGGATTTTGTTTTGTCAATTCTCAAATCATATCCTCTTTATATTCCCCTTTCTCTTTCCACTTTTCACCTCGTTTTTATCAAGATACAAATTTCTCAAATTTTATCTCCCTTACAGAGCATTATTGTATGGTGGAATGAGAGAATCTCAGCCTGAAGCAGAAATTCCTCTTCAGGACACCACTGCAGAAGCATTTACGATGCTGTTGAAATATATTTACACTGGTCGTGCTACACTACGAGATGAAAAAGAGGAGGTTCTTCTGGACTTCCTAAGCCTAGCACATAAATATGGATTCCCAGAACTGGAGGATTCCACATCTGAGTATCTTTGCACAATACTTAATATTCAGAACGTCTGTATGACATTTGATGTTGCCAGTCTCTATTCCCTTCCCAAATTAACTTTTATGTGCTGTATGTTCATGGATAGAAATGCCCAAGAGGTGCTCTCCAGTGAAGGCTTCCTATCACTTTCTAAGGTATATCTTCTGTTTTCACATTTTCCCCTAGGAATTTTAATCTCTATGCAGAATCATGACAAAATACTAAAACGGGGGCACCAAATGCAAGTTTATGTTAGCTAACAGCTAACACTTTTTATTTGTGAAACTGTGACAGTTGGAAACATTCCAGCCAAGCTGAAGTGAAAATCCTGGCTTGCATAAAGATACATAAATATTTGTGCCTGTTCTGTGACATTGAAATTTTCCACTTACTCTGGAGTTGTTTTTGAGCTGGACAGAATAGTGACAGTGTTTTCAAGTGGTGTTCACGTGAAGCAGTAGAGTATCTTGAATGAATGATTGTTTAATATTTTTTGAAAAGTTTTTTGAGAGGAAAAGCTGTGATGAGTCTATTCCTTGAATAAGTATAAGATACCCTGCTGACTAACTTGGTAGTTGTGTAGGGAAAAAATGTGGGATTTTTTTCTCTCTACTCTGTCACACTCTGTTAAGTGAGTTCTGAAAGCATATTGTCAATAAAGAAATTAGCAAATGTCATTCATCAGGAAGCATATGCTTTATGACATATTTGGCACAGCCAGTCCTAGTATCTATGGGAGATTTATCCTTTTCTTAGGCAGACTCCTAATTGTTCTGCTAACAAAGTGAAAATCAAAAAGCTGTTAAATTCTTTTTATTCTCATTCTGCAATCAGTGGGATTTTTGCATGAATAAGAGCCAGTGGAGTTTTTACTTGCTGATTCTAAGCTGGTACCAAAAGAGAGAGAGAGAAAAGTAGGGGGCAGCCCCAATAGTTAGATATGGTTTAAAAAGATGATTCCAAGCCACACTTTTTTTTATACAAGCCTAAGTTTAAAGGAATGCTTTGAACTACAAGACCAAATTCTCCAATCACTTCTTATATTCTGTAGTAAATTTGAAGTAGTAACTAGAAGTAAATTGATTTTAATAGTTGTCAGAATTTCTGTTCTGACTTATTTCTTGCAGTGGGTTTGTAATTTTACCTATTACTTATGTGATGGCTTCTGTAATTTTTGCATAAGTAACTAAAACAAGCTACAGTTTCAGGTAGTCACTCCTTTGGAGATCATTTTTAATAACTACAACTTAAAATACCCATTTTTTTTGAGACTTTATTTTAGTTACCTTAGTTTTAGCAGAAATTTAATTTTATTTCCATTTATTTTTGGTGTGGGTATTTTTTTTCTTCTTCCCAGGCTGCTCTTCTAAGTATTGTACTGAGGGACTCATTTGCAGCTCCTGAGAAGGACATTTTCCAAGCTTTGATGAATTGGTGTAAGCATAACCCCAAGGAAAACCACGCTGAAATCATGCAAGCAGTACGTTTGCCACTAATGAGTCTAACAGAACTACTAAATGTTGTAAGGCCTTCTGGATTGTTGTCACCTGATGCCATCCTAGATGCCATTAAGATTCGTTCTGAGAGTCGGGACATGGACCTCAACTACAGGGGCATGTTAAGTAAGCATCATCTTATTTGTTTGTCTGTTTTCTTCTTTAGTGGCTACAGTTGTCTGGAAGATACGGTTAATTTGTATGGGGTTTTTCTATTAGGTGATATAAAAGGTTTACATAATGAAATACATTGTTATGTATTGTTACTGTTCCTGCCATTTCTATTCCTCAGACAGTATTAGTCAACATGTTCTCTTGCTTTGTGTCTCAGATATTGCTCAAACATGAATATTCTAATAAGACATTGTTTTCCTAGAGGAAGTGCTATTTTAATAGAAAAGAATTTGCAAAAACATTAAAGATAAAAGTGCATTGGCTGCAGGTTATTTAAATGGTTTTATATTGATGGTTACTTGTTTCCTATTTCATGAAGATTTTAATTTTACTCCGCTACTCCTGATTTTCTCTTACTGTTTGCATGCTTGCTGAATAATGCAAACAATTTTTCCAAAATTGTATTAATGGAAGCCTAAAAAGTCTGAGAAGCTTTTTGTTTGACTTTTGTCTGTGGTCTCTGTTGATTGAACAAGAATATCTGAGCTTTGGAAAGATACTGTTAGTTCACTCTCTAATGTGGATTTATAGAGAGTATTTGCCCCACAGCAAAGAACAAAAGTAAATGTTCTTTGTGAGCCTGCACTGTAGTCTGTCAGTCATGCATGATGAGCCCTGAAAATAAGTGCTTTCTCAGAACTGAATCTCTGCTTTGTTCTCTCTTAGAAGTTATATATTAATATTTAAACATATGAGTTCAATATTAGGATGCTGTAAAAGTCTTATTGGGCAAGACAGTGCAGTAGATAAGTTCGAAAAAGTTAAATGGTGTTTTCTGTCTCCTATTTCTGCATATTTACATCTCAACAATATACTCCTAATCTCAAAATTTCTAGTTTTGTCAGTCACTGCTCTTCATAAAATTGAATTTCTGTGTTGTAGTGTGAGTTCAGGGTCTTGGAACTTTTTCTGTTTGTAGAAACATTGATGACCACTTGCAGTCACAGTTGTGCATGTGATGCTTTTATATCGTAGTACTATTATACAGCTAAAATTTTACCACTTCAAATTATGTTCTTTAGATGTTAAATGTAATGTCCTGTTAAAATTCATATTCTTCTTGCATGGACAGCTTATAATCATTTAGCTTGTGTTTTGTAGGAGTTTAGCAGTTTAACACTGTTAAAAATGTCCTTTTTAACAAAGTGGATCATTGATATAGTGTTTTGTAGTTGGAGCTAGGCATCATTATCTCCTGTTTCCTTGATGGAAAACATCTGGTTTTAGGATGAAACAGGCTTATTACTGTGAAATGGTGACAGAAAAACTTGCTCTACCATGTTGGTTCAAAGCCTGAGTAGTCAAAAGTTTCCAATTTCATTTAGCTTTGCAAACGAAAAGAATCCAGTTGAAATTAGAACAACATAATCAGGAAGGGCAAAAAAAAAAAAGCATTAGGGGAATGGTGAGAGATTGATCACAAGGAGAAACTTGAAGGCCAGGTGGAAGGTGGTGATTGAATGAGGAAGGTGCAATAAGAGCTTTATGAAATCATGAATGGGGCTGAGAATGTAGATACTGCATATCAAAATGTATATTAGTAAATGATAGTAAATACTAATAAATGATCAGTACTTACTGTTACCATAAAAGACCTCAGGGGGACCTGAGATGAAAAAGAAGAGCAAAATTTGTAAAATGCCTCTCTTTTTATGGGTGGGTTTTCAAAAATTATTTTATTGAGCATGTGTTTGTGGCTGAGAAACAATACTGGCAAGAAGTCTTTGTTCTGACCTAACACAATTGATACTCAGAACATCTAATTTGTGGTATGAGAGTGTAAAAATTAAGCAATTACTTCCTTTTCTTCTTAGTACCAGGGGAAAACATTGCAACAATGAAGTATGGAGCTCAGGTTGTCAAAGGGGAGCTGAAGTCTGCTTTATTAGATGGGGATACTCAGAACTACGACTTGGATCATGGCTTCTCTCGACACCCGATCGATGATGACTGCCGTTCTGGAATTGAAATTAAACTAGGCCAGCCATCAATAATCAACCACATACGAATACTCCTGTGGGACAGAGATAGTCGGTAGGTGCCAAGTTGACTTAGAAAGGGAAGGTAATGCATTCTGTGCTGGTGATAATATATCAGTGTGAAATAGACATTACATGTTTTTACAGAAACACCATGATACAGTGTTGGAGATGACAATGATGTGTTTTATTTAAAAAAAACCCCACAAACCACAACTGATTTTTAAATGAACCTTTGATTACTTGCACACACCAGACCATATTTTGTGATAGAAAATGACCTCATTCCAACGTATTTTCTGTGTCTTCATTAAATAGTTTATATTACTAATGAAAGTTGAGGTAGCCTAATTGTGTCAAATAGAAAACAATTAAAACTTAGTTTTTAACTGCTTTTATTTCAGTTGGAAAAAGAGTATTCTAGTTCTTTTGCAGAAATGGTTTTTTTAAATATATTTACATTCCAAACTTGGAAGACATGTTAATTCAAATTGTTTTCAATATATCAAAATCGTTAAGAAATAACACACTTTGACAATAATTCAGAGATAGTAAAATTTATGTAGAATGTGAATCACCAACTGACTGCAGTAGTTCTTAGAAGCCACTCCATGGTGAGACCGGCGAAGTATGAACTATCATGGATGCCTTCTCCAGCTTATGCTTGGCTACTTTAAATTACTATGGAATGCATGGAAGATCCAATTATGCTTTTTTGAGCAATCAAGTGACTGCTTAAGTCTTAAAATAAAAAGGTTCTTTTTATCTGACAAATTTAATATATTAGATTTATAACTTGCTATGCAGGTATTCATAAGCAGTTTTCTACTAAAAACAATAAAACAAGCTACTTATACTTTTAACACATTATTACCTTTCTCATAAAAGATTAATTTTATAATACTTCCAGACAGTTTAGAATTTCAAAACAGTTGCAAATTTTTTTCTTAACTGAATTGTGTCGCTAATTTAGTCGCTGAGGAAGAGGGCTCTGGAGCAGGAGACTGCGTCGAGGGAGCCTTCCTGAAAGTGGCAACCCCCGGGCACTGATCGCGAGGGCAAATAAAATCACGAAATAAAAAGGAGAGACCGCGCGACGCACCCGGTGGTTGCTTCTCGTGGAGACTGCATGCAGGCGTGACTCATCGGGGGCGGAGCTAAGCGCTGCAGGAATAATCTCCCTCCACGCAAGAGGGGCCTCTGGGAGCGCTAGCGACCAGGAGCACTGTGAACAGGACAGGCAAACAGGACGTGACATGTCAGAAGGGCGTGGCGCGGCAGTTTGCGCGGCAGTTTGCGCGGCAGTTTGCGCGGCAGTTTGCGCGGCAGTTCGCACAGGCAGGGCAAACAGGCAGGGCGAGCCTTCCCTCCTACCTCAGAGGGGAATTTGAGTGCTCCGGCTCACAGAATACACAGGGTGAGCCAAGGGTTCCCTGTCTCCTGTGTGACCGTACAGTTAGACCATGGTGTCCACTAGGCAGAGAGGTTCCCCCTACAAAACTNCCTCAGAGGGGAATTTGAGTGCTCCGGCTCACAGAATACACAGGGTGAGCCAAGGGTTC
>VZTU01023900.1:19985-40308 GCA_013400835.1 Zapornia atra
CCACTGGATGGTCCACCCATCAAATCCACATCTCTCCAATTTAGAAATAAGGATGTGGTGGGGGACTGTGTCAAAGGCCTTGCACAAGTCCAGGTAGATGACATCGGTTGCCTTCCCTTTATCTACCGATGCTGTCACTCCATCATAGAAATTCACCAGATTGGTAAGACACGACCTTCCCTTGGTGAAGCCATGCTGGATGTCCCAGATCACACATTCATCCCTCATGTGCTCTAACATGTCATCCAGGAGGATCTATTCCATGATCTTCTTAGGCACAGAGGTTACGTTCACCAACCTGTGGTTCCCTGAGTCCTCCTTGCTCCCCTTCTTATAAATGGGAGTGACGTGACCCTTTTTCCAGTCCCTGGGGAGCTCACCTGATGAAACTTTGACAATTGCTCTCCAAACTAAGGCAAGTTGAAATATGAAACGAGAATGGTGCAAATATTTTTTTACAGGACATATTGCTGGGTTTAATATAAACTGAAACAACAGTATAGAAAGCATACACAATATTCAGTATAAATGTACAGGGCTTCAGGTGTCAACTGTTAAAGAGCTCTGAACCTCAGGATTAGGTTCTCCAGAGGGCAGGGAATGGATACTGTCTAGACCTTGAGCAGCTGATAACAAATTTCTAGTTACTCAATCCTCTACAGGAATGTACGACTCTCCTGCTGCCACACCTAACAAGTAAATGTGGTCCTTCAGCTCAACCTCTGCTCTTGCTGGAGCAGTAAGGGTTAAGAAAGGAGTGGCAACTCTTGCTCTTCCCCCACTGCTATTTTTATGCTTGCTAGGATCTAGTTGCGTACATGAGTCTTGAGACAAAGTTAATGGAGAGTAAGGAGGCTGTGTTGTTTTCACTTGTACACCTTGTTGTTCAATTATTTGTATAGAATGACTCATCCCAGTGACACTTACTCATTTTTGAAAGGCCTCTAAGTGTGTATGGCAAAAGAGATTTTGCCAGGAACTCAACACAAGCTTAAAAAGATGGTGGGGTATTGTGTGGACTCATTAAGGGACTATAATGCAGAGTAATCTTGTCAGCAAGATTACTGCTGGGCATAAAGTAATGTCCTATCTTACTTTGTATCTTTGTTGTTCAGAAGTAGAATAAGAACAGGAAGATTTTATTAAAGCTATGATAAAGTTAGAGGCCAATTCTTTCTTCATTAGTGTATGTATTTAGGTGTTGGTAGATAATGGTTTGTTAAGACAATATTTTGGGGAGAGAACCAAGTACTTAAAAAAAAGGCAGATCTTTTTAATGGAAATTCTAACTTTCTATAAAACAGTTGAACTGAATGCCTAAATTCAGAAATACTACCTTTGTACCTCCTTAATAAAGCTATAATGCTTCTGTATCCTTTTGGTCTGTTTCTCAGCTGTGCTTCACCGTGACTTTTATATTTCTTATGTACAGAAAAAAAATTTTTGAATAGTAAGGATTTTTATATTATCTACAGGGTCTGTACACATCAGAAGGAAAAAAGGTTGTTTTATTTTATAAAAAAAACCAAAGTACTACTCTGTGCTTTATCAGGTGGGAGGAATTTGTTATAGGTAAGAGGGAAGGCAGGTGAAGATGGGAGGTTTTTTGTTGGGAGCTAGCATTAAGGTGCATTATTTTTCTTTCAAAACCCAGAATTTATTTTAGCTATACTATATGAGATACAGGAAGAATAAAACCAGAGCTAAAAGACAGCAAAGTGTCTGCCTTTTCTTAACCAAAATCCTGAGATGAGTCACTGACAGCAAATGCTGATTAAGTCACTGTCAATGTGTGCAGGTGTTTCCTTTTTGTTTGGGAAACCTTGAGTGAGACCCATGAAACTGAAGAGACAGGAGGGATGGGCTGAGGAAGATAGGAGAGCTCTTATGGGAGGAGTGTTATATTTATGGAAGGGAAAGAGGTATTCTTTTGACATCTGGAAAGAAAGAAATATGAATGGCAAGGCTGTAGTATGTATTTTTCATTTAATGTCTTTTCATATTTGTGCTCTAATGATTTTTTTAAAAAAAAGTTCTTTGTATGGAGAAAACCATATATGTGTAATCACGCTGGGGCCAGCCAGCTGTACTTAGGTGGCGTACTTGTAAATAATCAGAGGCAGTGGCATGTAGGCTTGTGCCATGCACAGGCCACAAAATAGTACCAAAAAGACTGTCGCAGATATCTTTGCAGTTGGAAGACTCCTACATGTGGTCTTGACAGGGCACATAAGCCCTTGGCAGAGCTACAGCCATTAACCAGAGCAAAGTGTAAAAAGAGCATTGAATTATGGCAGGTGGTGAAGCAGTGAGAACTAAGAGAAGAACTTCACCTTGAACAGTATGAGAAGCAGTTCATCTACCCTAAAAAGTCAGTAGCAGTTTGGGGAAAATGGACTTGCTAAAGTAGGAGAGTTTCTTATGCTGTCCACTCAAGGAGGGTGTTAGTGTGGGAGGAGGGGAGCAGCTTTTTACCTTTTCATATATCCTAGTGTGGCAACTGATGTTTTAAATAGAGCTTGTCTTCAGAAAATGTGTTTAATTATTCTACATTATTCTGTTTATTCTCCTGCTGCTACTTTATCTTCTTTCTTGAATTAAATACTGCTTGTTAAGCCTCTTCATTTTCTAGTTATGTTATTAGTTATTTTCTAGATACTAGGTCCTTGAGTCCAATAGATTTATCAACTTGCTAAAATTTGAAGCTATCGCTGCCAGTTGATTTTTGCTATAAGAATGATGATTGGTTTTGGTAATTCTTTTTTCTCATAATTTTTTTCATAATTCCAAATGGTTGGTTGGCTGTTTTTGAGGATGAGCAAAACAAGAATAACAAGCCTCAGTGATTATATAAAAGAGAGGGAAAAAAAAGAATATTTCCAAATAATGTCACTAGATAGTCACTTATTCTGATATCTTTTCTTCTATTACCTTGCAGTTTTCTCTAGAAAATGAATATAAATTTCTCATTTCTGTATTTTGCTCAGTTTGAACCTGACATTTTTTGCTTCTAGTGGGGACAGTAGACAAATAGCATGAAAATGAGATGCGACTGAATCTGAGTAAATAATCAGTGATTAATTTTCTGTTGTCTTTCTTCTGCTGCTACTTTTAGTCTTTTTGAAACTTAAAGTCACCTGATGTAATAATGAAATCCGAAGGCAAAGGAGCAAATTGCCTAAAAGGCATCTGGAAAACTGTAGAAACTAGGCTTGTCTGAAACTGAGTGCCACACAGATTTTCTAAGACTGAAAGCATCTTGCATTCCCTGTTTCAGTAAAGCGCGTATCACCCATGTAGACCTTTCATTAGTAAGGATAGTCTGGCTCATCTGTTCATGAGCCAGATAAATACATAGCTGTTTCTGCACTGAAGAGATACAAGAAATCTATGTCCCAAGACTGTAGAAAACTGATGCATGCTTTTCCCACTGAGAGCTAATACCACTGATACCTATTCTGTGTTAGATGAGAGACTTGACAGTTTTGGAAGATGAAAGAAGCTCTTTTATAGTCAAGATCTGAAACTCTAGCTTGTGTATGAGGAGATTTTAAGGGTGCTTTTGAAAGTGACTAAAAGCAGCACATGATTTTCAAGAAAGAAATGGAGGTGTCCCAAGCAGTGAGTAATAGGCAGGGGGTTGAAAGGAAAAAGAAAAAGGCAAACATCAGTCTATGACAGTGAGAGAGCTGTGACAGAGAGGCAGGCCATTGGACTGACTGCTCTCAGAGGTCAAACTGAAGTAGAGAAAGAGCATAGACTGAAGAGATGAATAATGACTAGTGAGACTCCAACATGAGCTCTCTGGGCTCCAGCAAGAAAACCTAACAGTGAGGAACACTGACAAGCTGAATCCCCGAAGCTGATGTGGTAAGAAATGATAATGTCCAGACCAAGGAAGAAAATAAAGTGTGATGTGAAGCTGATGGTAATATGCAAAATATAAATAAGATTCATTTTTAAGACCACAGATACAATAGATGATGAAAATATTAATACCAGTGATGACTTCTCCCCTCACATACAAAATATTCACTGGAGAAGTAATACTTCTCTGTGTCTTGGAACAGAGGTTCAAGTTTTTAAATGAGTGTTGTGGTTTTGCGTGGCAAGGTTCTAGTGGAGGAGGGGGGTTAAAGGGGTGGCTTCTATGGGAGGTGGCTGGAGGCTTCCCCCCTAGGCCTGACAACAAACACCAGCTAACTCAAGGACAGACCTGACACTGACCAAGGCCAAGGCCATCAGCGATGGTCACAGTGCCTCTGGGAGTCACATTTGGGGGGGGGGGGGGGGGNCAGTATCCAGAGAGAAAGATTCCTCTGCAGCCTGTAGAAAAGACTATGGTGAAAGGGGTTTTCCCCTTGCATCCCATGAAGATGATGGGAAGCAGAGATCCCACCTGCAACCCATGGAGAAACCCACACTGGAGTGGGTAGAGACATGAAAGACGCTGTGACCTACATTGGATCAAACCTTTGGCAGAACCTGCAGCGAATGGGGGGAGAGAGAGAGTCTATGTTGAGTCTGTTGTGCCCGTGATGCTAATTGCGGAATGATCTCTCCCTGTCCTTATCTCGACTCCTGAGCCTCTCAATATATATTTTCTCCCCTGTCCAGCTGAAAAGGGGAATGATAGAACGGCTTTGGTGGGCATCTGGCCTTCAGCCAGGGTCGAACCACCCCAATGTGGAATAAGTGCAGCATAGCACTGCAGTGCCTGAGCAGTGGGTTATTTTGAAGAACCATCGTGTGCTGTAGAAGGACAATGACTGAAAACTTGAGTTATTGGAGTGTCCTCAAAGGAATATGTCAATAGAAGTATTTTGATCAATAACATGTTCTCTTTTTCTTTAAGTAATGTAAATATAGTTCCTACACACTTGCTGAATTTAAGGCTTCTGCCCATGTAAATATATCAAAAGCCTCATTGAGTAGGCTGAGAGAGGTACTTTTAGCCCACTCCTTTCCTTCTGCATGAAACCATGGAAGTCAAGTCACTAAAACAAGTGTATATGGCTAACACTACTCCTGACATAATAGCACTTATGCTATTGTTAAACCTGTATGCAAGAATTGTCAGCTAAACTGAAATACTTTAAAAAAAAAAAAAAAAGACATTAAATGATTGGCATATCCACTATTACAAAAGAGAAGTATGAATACTGCAAATGCTAACATTTTAATTAACTTTTTTTTTTCCCAAAACTTTTCTGATTTTAATTTTAATAATTCTTTCAGCATTGAGGTAAATGTACTTTAGTGAAAACTATATCTACCTATTCCACAAGCTTCAAACTGACTTTACCTAATCTATGTTGCTGGATGTGATGAAATGACTGACGAATAAAGCAACTGCAGAATCCCTAAATTATATGTTAAATGAAGATCCACAATAGAACTTGCAGTCTTGATATGTGTTGAAACTATCTCAAAGGATTTGAAATCTCCATTTGAATAGAAATTTTGGCAGAAGAGGAAAAACCCTTAAAGAAAGTCAAATGCTCACAGTTTTTAAGTGCATTTTATCAGAACAGGTGTCCCATTTTAATGCATAACCTGAGACCACTGTTATCAATGATGATACTTCCATTGCTTGGTGGAACAGCACTAAAACTGACTTGTCTGTCTTTTGTCAGTTCTCAAATCCTTGGAAGGTGCTTTTTCTTTATGCTCATTACAATCTGAAGCTTCATTTTATTCTGTAAATAGAGACTTTTAATGGATCGAGAGGGAAAAAAAAAAAGGGCTTTGATTTTAAGTGAGGAGGGTAGTGCTGTGCACCACTTCAGCAATGGTATCTGCTCTAGAATGAAAAAGCAGCAGCTTCATGCTGAACATGCAGAGCTGCTGTAAAGTGAGTTGAATCATAGCTAAGGTATATCATCCTCTATACTTGCTGCTTCATGAGAGCTCCCTGGAGAGCTCTACAGCTATTTTTGATGTGGATTAGAGGTGTTATTATTTATGTAGCAATGCACTGTATCTGTGTATGGATAAAAGTATCTCTTGAAGAGCCAGACATTTTGAAAACCTAGATTAACAAAGAAGATACAGGAGCATGTTTGGTAGAATAACTTTACCTTTAATCTTCCCTAAAACAGATTAATCTTTGTCACTCATAAGCTTCAGTTGTTAAGTTAGCAGACACTAGAAATAAACTTGCCATGATTGGAACTTATGAAAACTTTAATATGTAGTTGTGCATATTTTAACTATATACAATGGAACATTTTTGGCTGCCTTTTTTTTTTTTTTGTAAAAGTTTACATCAGCTGATTCAATTCAAAGGGAATTTCAGTCTTAAACATTTTTTTTTTTACCTCTGATTTCAATATTTTTCAATAAACAACCATAAGAAGAAATGTAACGTATCTAGGAGTTATCAAAGAGCTGCAGGCTTTAGAACTCAAGGCTGCAGTTTTAATAATTTTGGTTAAATCCATTAAAATGCCTAATTGCATAGTTTACTTGTGAACATTGAGTAGTTTCAATTAATAGACGTTAATGGATTATTGCAGACCTTAATAACTTGTGTGGGTCATGAGCACAAGGCACATACTAACCTGTAATCACCTAGGAATTTCTGCAACACAAAAAAAGAACTGAAACAAAGCAACATAATGAGTTGTGCTTTGTTTTCTTCAGTTCATTGATATGACCAAACTTCTATTGTATTTTCATGAAGATTGCCTCAGTCTGCATTTGCATTACAAATTTTTATTCTTATTGGTGTTAAATGGATATATAATACTCACATGCCTATAACAATGAGCTTAGAGCCTCACTTATTTTGTTTTATAATTCAGCATTGTAGGGGAATGAAAAGCAAATATTTTGCTATAATGGTTATGCTAATTGACTTTTAATGTTTTATTTTCCAGCTACTCACCAGCAGTTTCCAAAGTTTAATAAAGCTCAAAACATTTAATTTTATTGCCTTGGACTATTGATTATCTGTTTAACGCTAAGAACAATGTGATCTGTTGTCTTTGCCTTGCTGATTGCCTGAATTGTCTTGAAGAAATAAGAGATATGCATGAGGAGAATCTCATGCAATAAAAAATGTCACTCGAATGCATTACTCATGGCTATTGTACAAAACCCACGAGCCTTTAATCTCAGACTTGCAAAGGAAAGAAATTTTATTGTTTCACAACTGAACTCAATATTCCCTCAGGCATTACATCGCCATTTACTTTTTCCTTTCTTGATTTTTATTGCCAACATAAGCTTATTTAAAGGAATGAATAGCATGCAATCTACTTTGAGACAAGTATTAAAATAATACTTCAAAAACCCTGCTAGATTTATTAGGGAATGTTTATTTCAATCTTCATAGTTAAGATATTAAGGGAAACCACCTTTGTTTCAAAGAAATACAGAAAGAAAGAAGACCTCCAAACAATATAAGGCTACAGCCATTCTACCATTATGAATAAGTTTTCACTTATAATGTGGCTATGAAAACTTAGGGAGAAAGAAGACTGATACAAACCATTCAGAGGAAATAATAGGTGATTTTTTAGGAATCATAGCAAAATGCTATTTTGCATCAGTTTGTCAGTGCAATGTTTTATTGCACTCTTCAAAACATTTCTTTGTGTGGAACTATATTTTCTCTATCTGCTAATCACATGGTTAGGACTAGTAACTTCTGTCAAATGTATAGAGCTCCTGTCTTACTGTACATTTCATTCTTTTGAAAGCTGCCAAGGTATTGACTGTTCTGCAGTGGTTTTCTGTTTGTGAAGTAGAAGAAATTCCAGGTGTTGTGGCAGCAGATGTTTTACTAGAAATAAGCTCATAGAAACTAGCATTTTAGTACATCAGTAAGTGCAATCTTTTGCTTGGTGAGGTGGAAAAAATCATGTCTTTTATGCTAACTTTATTTCAAAGTAGAGTCATGTCCTGTGTCTCCAAATTTTCAGAGAAATGTGTAGCACACTTAATACAGACCCATATTTTTTCTGTGCATCTAACTTCAGTTCTTGCACTGAAGATGTCAGTTGCATTCACTGGAGAGAGGAAGAGGAATAAGATAGCAAATCACCTAGGGATATTACTTCTGAGGAAGTAAATGGAGGTAGATGTGTACAGGATGCACTGGTTGTTGCTATTAGATTCTCGCTCTTTTAAAGAAAATCTCTGTGGGTTATTTCCATATATTCTAGAATATTAATATTTGCTTGTGACTTGCATCATAAATATGTGCTGTTTAACCTGAAGAGAGTTGAAAACTGACTGAAAGTCAGTTTTAGCAACTGCAGAGTCTTTAATGTTAAGAAATAGGAAGTGCTATCCATTCCATTCTAAAGATCCCCTCCTCCTACCCAGTTACATTTTACGTTTATACTGTCAGGAAAATTGAACAAACAATCATAGAATGGTTTGTGTTGGAGGGGATCTTTAAAGTTCATCTAACCCAATCTTGCAATGAGTAGGGGCATCTTCAACTAGATCGGGTTGCTCAGAGCCCCATGCAACCTGACCTGAATGTTTCCAGGGATGGGGCATCTACAACCTTTCTGGCAACCTGTTCCAGTGTTTCAGCTGACATAACATATAAGGTTATATATAGCAGTGGCAGTATGCTGAGGATTTGGGATAGACTTATCTTGGCTGTGATTATTTTTTTTCTTTATATGAAAAAAAGCCTTAGCAGAGGTCACAATATATTGTAGGTTGAAAAAAGATTGTGTGCTCTCATTTTGTGGTAAACTTCTGACCATTTCTAGTAACGGTTTTTAGCTTCTGAACTGTATAGGTTTCAAACTGAGTTTTGAGTTTGGCCCTCCTTGTCAGTAAATTATCATATGTTCTGTCTCAGAAATTACAAAAAGACATACAATTGCATTGCCTACTGTTTAAATACTGGGGGATTGAACTAACCTCTTTCTCAGTAAAGACCGTTTTCTAGTTCCACCTTTCCAGTTCTTTCTAGTATTAAGCAAAGTGAAAAGTTATTTCTTCTTTCTCTGCCTTTACAACTATGAGTTTTCAGCCATACACCTTCCTTGTCCTGGATCACCAATTTCACTGCCAGCATGGGGGACCTAGGAGAGATGAGCAATGAAACACAGAAATTCAACATCCTGGACTTACACTTGAATAAAACATAACCATGGTATAAAATCCCTCAGCAAAGCACTTTTCCTTGAGATAAACTATTTGGGGCAGACAAATTAGCCCCAGAGAACTGAGTTTCTGGCCACTGTCGCTCTTAAGCATTGGGTAATCTATGGTGGATACCCTGTCAGCTTCTGTCCTGGGCAGCATTTGAGACATGTTACCTCCATAAACTCGCTCCAGAAATCACTATTTTCAAATTTTTTGTGCTCCAGGGTTTTGAATGTGTGTGGAATATCAAACAATTGCTATAAAGGAGCATTAGGACATTCCATTATTTTAGAAAATTGTCAGAAGGTGTCTTTGCATAAGCTTTTGACCTATGTGCAAATATTTGCAATGTTGTTTATCCTTTTCTACTTTCAAATAAAGTTTCAGTGTAAAAGAGGTCAATAAGTGATTGCATTGTTTTGCAGTTTGGTATAATATTTTATTTTTAAAGGCAAAATTTAAATGTGGATAGCTTTTTTTTTTTTATTCTTCTGGAGAAAAAAAAAATCAGATTTTTTTTTCTTTTTCCTGTTGCATATTAGAACCAATTTAATTGAGAACCTGTTGGTAGCATCAGTCTTGATACCTAGACATCCTCTGCAATTTTGAAAATTCTTAAATTCTAAATTTCTTCAGGAAATGTTTTCAGTACACATTAAAATACATGAGTTCAGTAGGAGCCAATTTATCTAAGTGCTTGGTGTCCTTTGGAGAATAGGCAAATGAATAATTGCAGTCCGAGCAATTACTGATTTCAAGTGTATTCATGGTGTTATCATACTGTAATACTTCTTAATGTGTATATGTGGTAAAAACATAAAAGAAAATTGCAGATTTCTGTCAGATATAATTACTTCTTGCAAAAAAATAGAAACTTTAGTTAAAATAGTATGTTTATATAAACTATATAGAAAAAGGGAATTTCAAGATACTCTTTGTTGTAGCTGAAAGTTGACTAGTATTTTCTTACTTATACTTAGAAAATCTTTGTGATTATATATTTTAGATTTTTAAAAAATTATTATTAAGTAATTATAAGCTCACANAAACATGAAAGGATTTGGGAAAGAAAGAGGAAAGAAGATTTCAATGTAAAAGTACTTAGGCTGCTACAGAATTTAGGACTTTTAAATTTTAATGGAGTGTCTAATAGACCACCAAATGTATCTGTACCTTTTTGCGTGTCAGCTGCAGTAATAACTTAAGATTTTCTAACTAATGTGTATAAATTATTTTAATGTAGTCCAAAAGATAGAAACAGAACAAAATATAGTACCATGTGACAAAACTGTTAAACACCTGCAAAACCAGGAGATTTGAGCAAAAAAAAAATTGTCTTTTTTTTTAACCCTGTGAGAGTTGGGTAAGGATAATTATCTCTTGGTGGCTCTGCTTTCCTATTTGTAAAATACATAAAATTATGCTTTTAAGAAAGTATTCTGCCTGCCTGTTACATTACTCTAATTGTCGATGTGAATCTGCGTTGTTCCTGTAATACCCATATCCATCCCTGCAGTAGCTGTTCTCTCACACTTGTGTGACATGCTGAAGTGTTTGAGAGGAAGGTGCAATATAAATACAGAGCAGAACTGCCAACCAGCGTTTTGTGGTAGGAGTATGTGTATTCCAGCACACACCCATGTGAGGGTGTTGTGGTTTGTGCTCCGTCTCTTTTTACTCAGAGGCTGTGAAGAGCCGGAAGGGGAAAGTGAGGACAGGAACAAGAAGGGAATGAGATCCTCCTGTTTTCTCCTGGTTGTGCCAAGGCAAAGGGCTAGAGAACCATGTGTCCATGATGTGGAAAAGGTTAGGTGTAAAAACTGCTTGGTTGACTCTGGGGATGTGGAGTCTGGCGCTGGGGTTGAATGGACTTTCTGGCCCATGAGATCAGGCTTTGAGGAATCTTCATATTATCTCCTTGCTTTAGGTCATCAGTGTTTTAGACCATTTCTGAGACCTTCTTCACCTGTGTTGTCTTCTGGCTGTCGCCTATGAGCTCTGAGAAGCTGAGGAATAAAAGTCACCCCATACTTTGAGCTGGAGAGACTAGGCTGTTGCCAAGCATAAAGAAGGTGAAAATATGAAAAAGTACACTTGTTCAGTTTATTTAATGCATCTATTGTCTTTTTTGTGGATGCAGTACTAATTAATAACAGCTAGCTTATATCACATCTCAAAAAACTTGTATAAAGGGTACTACTTTCTTCCACTGGGAAACTGAATTGCAAGGTGATTAAACGATTTTTCTGAGTTCATTAATGGCAGATTCAGGGATAAAGATTGCATTTATGAGACCCTGAACTCTATTCACTAGCTTACAGTCCTATCAGAAATACGATAAAATTCTGAGATATAATTCCCATTACAATGTTAATTCTAAAATTTTCAAGAACTTTCTCCTTTCCAGGTGCACTGGGGAAAGTGTATCAGTAAGGATTGTATGGTATTCCCTAACACATGCATTCCACAAGTGCATTGGTCCTTCTTTTCCCTTGTAATAGTTTTGCCATCAGTTAAAGCATTCGCTATAGGAAACAGCACAGTGAACTTTATCTCTGTGTTAGTAGCACCTTAGCAGCATCTTACTGTTTGGGTTTTTTTTCATCCACCTCTACTTTACCTTTCCCATTGTGCTACTAACCCACTGTGAGTTTGCATTACGAGTCCCTTATTGCTTCCTCTGAAGCATCTAGAGTAGGTTAGTGCTAGGGTCAGGCTGCTGGAAAGGATCAATTTGTGCTCTGCTTAAATTACAGTCAGAGAACCAATGTTCATCAGTGATTCTATTTGAAACAGGTAAAACTCAGTACTTTTCAGCATGTCATTGGTCTACTAGTGTGCAAGTCCTTATGTATATACATCTTCGTAGAAAAAGAAGAGTGCTCAAGGTGCAAGGTATAGTGTGGTCTTTGAACTTTTCAGCTGTAAAACTTATAATTTTCACGAAATAAGGGAGAAATAAGGGAAAAAAGAAAAAAGTGAAAAAGACATACTAGTGAATTGTGAGGTTTTGGGTATGTAGGTTAGTTCCTTAAGACTACTCATAGTAGTACAGAAGGATCTGGACTGATGCCTCTTTATGCATAAATTGAGAGTAGGAATAGGCTGTTGGGGTTCAAACAGACATTTTGCTCCTGTCCTTTTAAATTCTTCTGTTTTCTTGGGTACCAATAGCTACCCAAAAGGGGCTGAAATATTGTATAATCCAATTTGATGGATACCAAAGTTGCAATTTCAAAGCAAAATGACCTCATTTTAATGGAGTTCTCCACAACGTGCACAGTGAAGTCTGAGCTGTTATTCATCAGAGGGTATGAAGTGTACTATTGCAAAGATACACTGATACAAATGAACGGTTATGAGAATTTTATGACCCGCTCATTTCTTTAATATCTTAAGTAGGATGAGGCAATTGGCTGACTAATGAGATCTTAATGGGAGTAGTGGTCTGAGTGAGGGGAGTAGAGCTGTCTTCATTTAGTCTAAATCTGTCCTGCTTAGAAATTTACTGTCCTGAGAATTTTTTCTTTTAATATACTGCAGAACTGGCACTGACAACATTACCAGTTGGTAATGGAATTAACAATGGTTTGTAAAGGGCAATAACAGCAGCAGCAAAAGTAATCTTAGCAAACATGAGCATTGCTGGTGAGTGTTTGGAGGGAACCTGCATGTTTTCAAGGACCAACTAGACATTTCTTTTATCAAACCCCAGGACTTTACATCTTTGTGGCTCAAAAGACAAATTTCATAAATAATTTCCAGCAGTTAGGGTACATAATTTTCATTGTAATTTCCTACCAGAGATACAGATCATAACGTAGGAGTCTAGTGAAATAAATCTTAGTCTCAGAGGCTTTTGTTTGTTTGTGTCCTCTAATTTTGTATGGTAATTCACGCCTGTTTCTTCCTATAATTTATTTGCCTCCCTTCTCAGAGTAAGAGCTCTTCACTTCAAGAGTTTACTTTTAGCTGATATATCTTTTATTTCTATATTACAGAATTTTTTGTCTCTCCCTTTTTCCTTCTCACCTGCTTCCACCCGATTCTTCCTAGTCTGTTAGCAGACTAGTGTAGCCACTATGACTCTCACCTTTTATATTTACTTTCATACTCCTATTGGTCTAAAACTGCTTTTGCAGATGTCTCTCCCTTAGTGTTTTATGTTTTGAAGTCTAACATCTGCAGGTCAATTAGGTCTCTTTAAATTTATGTAGCATTTTGTATACTACTGTAGCTTTTAAGGTCTACAATATTTTGCCTGGATGTAGCATCTCAGATACACCAATATAGTCTGGAAGAAAACCTGCAGCTTGTAGAGAGAGATGCTCTTCCTGTCTGAAAGAGAAACAGCAATCTTTAAAACTAAATACCAGCTGAAAACAATTATTCTAACTTAATTAGCTGTGTTACTTAGACCATGGGATAATAGATAATTTGCATCTGTGCTTGTATAGAGGTGTTAACCATGTCTTTACCTCTTTTCCTGGCTTACAAGAAAGGGAGAGAGTGAATTTATCACTTGTGGGATGTTGTTGGTTAACTGAGGGAGATTGCAGTGTTCCATTGAAGCAGTGCCTCTGTTGAGAACATAATTGTGAGTATCCTCTAGTGTTATGAATTCCATTTTCCAGTCCCTGTGGGAATTAGTTAATATTGTAGAGGGTTTTTTGGGGAGTGTCCCTGGAAGGGGAGAAGATGAGATAGGGGTCAGAGCTGATTTGAGATAAATACCCTTCCCTCGGTAGCTGTGCCCTTTGTTGACTGGCTCTGAGAGGCAGTTGTTTCACCCAAGCAATTTGGTGCTTTGCACGATGTATCCTGCATTTTGGAAAGTGGGTGGACTGGATATGATACACATTTTTTTACCGTGTGAGGCACCTTCTGTGGTTGTCTGTATTTGTGCTTTTTTCCTAAGTGTGAACAGGTCACATATGAGACATTCCATGTACTGGAATGTTTCATGATAAACGTGTTTGAAAAGTAGGAATTTCTGGGAAATATCTTTTAAGATTGAAATTTCTTTTAGCATAGGTTGTAACTTTTGATTCAAGATTTTTATTTTTGTAAAAACAAAAAGTCCATAGGAAGTATTTTTCCAGAACACTGTTCTAGTCAGGCAGAAATCCTCTTTAGGTAGCTGAGTGGTATTACAGCAGGTCTCAGAAAATACGATGGTATTTAAAGGGATCTCTCATTTTATTTATATTGTAATAGATAGAAAAAATAGTTTATAATGAGTAATTAGTACAACTATTATTGCTACTTTCATAGTAATAGTATCAACATAATAATTCTTGGCTTATATGTATTGAACATTCATGTGGTTGGAAAGATTGCTGGGGCTTTGGGGGTAGTAATTGGTCCCAATAAACTATTTGATTTGTTTTTGGCTAAAGCTTGTCATTTAAAGAGGACAAGAGCCTACAGGAGGCTTGGTCCTTCTCAGCCTAAAATGGTTGGGTTTTTTTTCTGTCTTCAGAACAGTAGTTTGAGTATAAACTAGTACTACTGTACAAGGGAGAGAGTTATATCACCTTTTAAAAGTTTGTTGTAGTTGATAATCTCAGAGCTGCTTGTCAGCCTCAATGATGTAGTCTTTCAGGATCACTATCTCCTTTCTTTCACCTGCTACTTTAATTACAATTTGATGGTTATGGACAGTATGGATTTTCTCTCTGAAATATAACAATCTTTTTCCCTTCTACATCACTTTCTACTCCATAGTCAGAAAACATCTTTCTTTCAGGGAGTCTAATATATTCAATTAAATTTAATTGTTTGCAACTCACACATGGCTTTAAAATTTCCTGCTTCAAATCTGAATGGCTTTGTACCTGATAGTCTAGTTTTCTTTCTTACTAAAGGATGTTATCTTTTTCCATAGATCTGATCTTAGCTTGGGTGGAAATCTGTTTATAACATGGGTCATTATCCTAAATAAGGTATTGAAGTGCGATTGAAATAGAATGCAGGGACAGCCTGGCCATAATCAGTCCACAAAAATTTTTTGGCACAGCTTTCTGGCCCATATAATTCCAAATAAGATAGCAAAAATTCAGTATAACAAAGATAGCTTTAAAACCAGTGAATTTAGGAAACCATTTTATGGTTTGTTATGGAATATAAAATTTTCTTACTAGACTATGCAACATCATTGTTTAGTAGATAAAAGCGGTGAAACCAAAAATGCCTATCCTCATTTAGAAAAACCAGATTTCTGAAACAATCCCCCCAAAATTTAGGGCTTAATTTCAGTGTTGTGATTTTTAAAATTCACAGTCCTGTAGTTCCTGAAGTCTTGAATTTTATTAGGTGAATATTCCTAAGAATCTTTCTTTTTTTCTTTTTTTTTTTTTTTTTACATGCTTCCCTAAACCATGGGTACTTTGGCAGAATTGAACAATTCAGCATCTTTCATGGGTACTGAGCTCAGCTACCTGAGTAACACCTGAGCAATGCTCTTAGCAGTGTACGCTACACTGAATTATTTAAGTTTTCTGTTTCTTGAATAAGGGCCAGGAAGCAGAGAAGCTCTGTGTGAGAAGAGAAAACAGAGGAAGACAGCAGGAGTGTGGATTGTGCTGACCTGCTGCTCTGGTGGACCTGCTGAGATGGATGGTGAAGATGGCAGTGGTGCTAGGAGGAGCAGCCTGACAGGGTTCCTACAGCGTCTCCCAGACCTCTGGGGCTGCCTAAGCCTTTGGTACCATGAAAGCAGGGCCAGTGTGGTTGGACACAAGGCAATTTTCAGCTATAGGCCAGCACATATCTTTCCTTCATGCAGAGCTCTCAGCTCAGCCCAAAACACACCTTTTGGGCAGCAGCAGAAAGTGCGGAGAAGGAACTGCTGGTGGTACACTTTCTGTGTGATTAGATATTGGCTAAAGTACATAAATTAGTCTTTGGAGTAGGTTTCCAATTGCAGTCTTCCTCTCCCAATAGGATGAATGTACCAGTTAAGGAAATAAAGGGGTTATGAAGCGTTTCCTTACAGCAAGGTCAGGGCATTACATTACCAGTGGGGCATGATCTCTATAATTGAGCAGAAGTCTTGGAGATGCAAAGTAACAGAATAAGGGTCACAAAGTCTATGGTGTTGTGCTGTAATGTTTTTTCTTATAGCAAATTAAGAAGTTTTACGCAGTAAGTGCCAACACGCAGACAAAAACACCTGACTGTCTGGAGGAATGGCAACTATTTGAAGACAGACAGACATCAACACTTTCCCAGAGATAGTTATTGATGTTAGTTATAGTATTTTGAAACAGAAATAGCGTATCCTTCTGTTATTGGCAGTGGGTGAAGAAAAAACCAGCATCAAAGCCACTCCCAAATTGAGAGTCAGATTAGTTGCTAAATTCGAGAATAGAAGACTGTTTGACAACACCTTGTCTTCATGTGGTCAGAAAGCCATTGATGTGCAGAGTTAGCAGTTACTGATAGGTATCTGCCAGGAGAGAAAGTGACTTTATTTTTCAGGAAGTTTAGGTCACTTAAAATAATGTCTTCTGCTGGTGTGGCCTTCAACCCTTTCTTCCCATTCAAAGCAAGAGAATTATTTAGATTCTTCCTGTTGAAGGTCAAAATTATGTGTTCCTTTTTTATTTTTTTTGTAATCTCTCTCCCCTGGAATAACAGATTAAGAATTAGAAAACATTTAAAAATAATGTATTTATATTGTTTAAAGCTTAAACTCTAATTTCCCATTTTAAATTAATTTTAGTTTATGTAGTGTATCTCTAGGATATGTGATTGATCTGGTCCTACTCCTGTTGGTGGGATCACAAATCAGTTCATAGCTCTGTCAAACTTTTTGACAGCTAACTCCCAGTGTTTGCCAAGCTGGCTATCTTTAATTTGAGGAAGAAAAAAAGACACAAATGGCTCTTTCTACAAGTGTTGATGATTTTCTTTAAAAGATAATGTTCCAGACAATGACTCAATGACTCATGCATGTCTTTGGGAAACAGTCTATATATTTCATTAGCTGATAGGAGTTCCTTCATTAGCAGGAATAGGATGAAACCTAATGCTGCTAAACAGTTTTTAGAAAGCTTTCTTTGACTTTAGTGAGCAATAGTCTTAATTATATATGCAGTAATATGGCTAATGACATATGTCACCATGCTTTAGATACATTTCTTTCATATTAGAATCTTAATGGTTTAGTTGATGTAAACTGGTTTAGATTCAATGAAGTTAATATCTATTGGTTCAGGATCTTGTCAATTATATTCTGTTTATGTCATCGTGTAAGATCAAAATAATGAGCAAATTCATAACGTCATGTCTCATTAAGTACACCAAATAAAAAAATTCATTGAATAATAATTCTATATAACTAAGCAAGATTGTCTGTGGTTGAAGATATGGATTGCATAATTGACAAGATAGGAAAACAAACTACAAAAAGGCCAAGTTCAGCATCACCTCAATAACATGTCAAAATACATTCAAACTCACTGTTTGGAGTTTTGGGGGAGTGTCTTCATTTTTATCTCAGAAACAAACACAGTATGAGGAAATTATGATAAAAATAACTAAGCCAATACACAAGTCCTCCAATTGATAAATGATCATTCAAATAACCAAGTACACCACCTATAAATGTTTGCTTGATATGGTTCTACTTGTCCCTCTCAATATTTCTGTATTGCTGTACAGTTAATATCTGATAAAAGGAACAATTAGTTAGAATATGCCTTTTTTTTTAACCACAGATCATGAGAAAGCAATGTTTTATTGGAGATGAACCAACATAGACTTGTGATTATTTTGTGTGTTAATGATAATAAATTTCAACTCTTTTGTGAATAAGGGTAGGACTAGTTAGGGGGCTTAAAATCAAGCAGGTTTTCCACCTTTTCTTACCTGTGTTCTAGAACTACACAGATATGCAACTGATAGAATTGCTGTACTTTGTGGGAAGTTCAAGTTCTATATCCTAGGGCCTCATTTTTGGATTGAGTTCAATCACACTATTTCTGCACTCTGCATAATGTTTGAAAACATTTGCATATAGCATTGATAATTTTATTTGAAAGTTCTAGTTACAAGTTGTAATTCAAAAAAGCATCTTTATTAGTGTTTATAATCCATCTATTTTCTGGCTTATATTCTCCGTTGTAGGTGTATATTACAAGTTTTTTTCCCATTGTAAAGTTTACCAACATGACATTCTGGTTTACGAGCGATACTGTTTCTACTCTACTTACTGTGTTGCCATAGATGGAGATTTTTCGGGGTTGACAGGTCTGGTCTAATTCACCCTGTATTATTCTAACCTTTGCCTTCTTTCTACTTGATTACGTATGCAGAAAATAACACAGACAATTACATAATTTTTCAGGTCATTTAAAAGTGTGAAGCCTGGCCTAAGAAAATGGCTAAAGTTTTTAAGACCCATATGCCAGGTTTCTGTATGTCACAAAGAACAGATGGGTTTATCTGTCACCAAGTATCTGTTTACTAATTATAAAACAAGTTCATTTAAATTTCAGCTGCAGTGGCTAATATTTTTATTTGAATAGATATAGGGGTACATACTGTCTAAGACAGTGTCCTCCTGAGGTGAACCCCAAATCCTCTCTGCCATTCTAGGCTAAATGACAGGTGGTTTGGTTTTTGTTTTTTCCTTCTTGGATCTACTTTTCTCATTAGCATGTCTCTTTTCTAGTTTGTTTGTTGGTTTTTTTTTTTTTATTTCCCTCTCCCTTTCTTTTTACGACTAAAGGCTAAATTATCCTATAATACCTGTGCTGATCAAAATAATGAGCAGGTGTTAATTTTAATATAGATAACTTTATTTTTGATTTTGTAATAAAACTAAGTGGAGAATTAAACAATGATTGAATTTTGGGGAAAGCATTGTAACAGCTAAATTTTAAACTGGCTTTTAATAATGTTTTGCTGGTAGCACTTTCTAGTCTGTCTAAAAGTCTTCAGGTATGTTGGAATATTCTGACTAACCTAAAATGACATTTCATGTGTCTATGGCAATTCAGACCACTGAACTTTTCAATATTGCTTCTTAAATAAATTGTAAGCTTTTGGTTTGAGTTTACTTTGTATTTTTTCTGCTGTACTGTCTGTTGAAGAAGCCATGAATTTTTAGATAAAAATTATAACCTACTGGCCTGTGCATAAGATTGCTATTTGGAAAATCCTGACATCGTATCTGTCTTTGTTTTTGACGTTTTTTCATAGCCTCACCTTAAAAACAGAAACATTTTTCTACTGCATATCCTGAAAGTTTTTCCTAAGACTGTGGGTTTATGCATATTTTTGATTGTTGGAGCTTCATTGGTTTAACTAGTAGTTCCCTGAGGAAATAGAAATGGATGCCTGGTTAAAAGATTTCATAGCTTAAAGAAGAGTGGAATTTTCCAGGGACACAGATTGTGTGATAGAAATTTGTATGGAAGCTGTTTGTGTTTGGTGTTTTTTGGTTTTTTTTTTGTTGGTTGGCTGGTTGGTTTGATGTCATGCTTTTTCCTAAGCATTAACTGAAACAATATAAAGCAGGAATTTAGGGTAGTTATCTTTCCCATTAACAGATGGGAATACTGAAGCATAAGTAAGTTCAGTGACTGGCCCACTGCCACTAGCCATGTCAGTCACTGTCACTGACAGAGGTGTTGTACGTGAGAGACAGACAAGGTATCTGCTTGGCCAGAATGCCATTGAGCTGAACAATGTTTGCAGCTTGAATGAAGCCTGACTCCTTTTAATTTTTTTTCAATCATGCAGACAAATTCCTGATGATCTTACGTAGCCTATGGTCTTGTTGGTATCAAGGAACAGTAAAAATATGTAGCCTTATTTGCTCATCATCCTTCTTGAGAAAGAAACTAGGTACAGTAAAAGTGAGAAGGTTTAAAGAAATCTGGAGTATGCCAACTTTGGGAGATGGGGACAGTATGCAATTTGGATGGATGTAGGAAAAAGACATGTAAAGGGTTAATAAAGGTTTGTTAAAGCACAACAGCAGGATAGGATGAAAGCAGGTAGTACATAAATTAATCCGGAGTCAAGTCTCTAAAACATTTAACTATGAATTGTTAATATATATGTTTAATATTACTCATAAACCAAAGTAGAATACTGGTAATCAGATAATGAAAATCTAAGAAGAGAAATCACCAGGCTATAAAGTGAGCAATGCCCTTTCAAACTAAAAAAAAAAAAATAAACCCTAAAAAGG
>VZTU01023900.1:40323-87362 GCA_013400835.1 Zapornia atra
CCAATGTCACCTTTAAAGCCACAAAAGCTGCAGCAACTGAATCTTTATGTTGCTTCCCAGCTCACCACGATGACTTACAGTTAACATTTGCAGCACTGCGCTGCTGAGAACTAAAGGCTTACTCAGCAGAAGTAACGTAAGGTGAATGCTCATTGCTTGTTCATATGGGGTCAGTGTGAACTGAAAATGCTTAGTACTATACCATCATCTATATTACCAGATAGGGAATGCAACGGAATGATAACAGGGCTAGCTATGACCTTGGTGTAAGTGACAAACACCTTACATTATAGCAGTTCACAAGTGGCAATAAGTAATAGGGCTCACAGAGGTGGCCGTCAAATATAAGTAATTAACTGAAGTAATGTAGAGAGAATACATGAGCCTGGGAAATGGTCCAAGAAAGAAGTAAAAATAAACCCAGACAAACTGGAGGAAAATGACATTTTTGTTTTAAGATGGGACATTTATGAAGGTTGCTGATAGCATCCTCGACAGGCTGGAAAGTGGAGATAAGTTGAATGAATGCTATATAAAAAATTAAATATCTTGTATGGCTTGGATAATATCACATTAGCAGAACTGGTATTTTCTTTCTTGCTCACATGTGAAGCGTATACCAAACTAATACATATATCATGGGAAGGGGGAGAAGGAAGGGCACATCCAGACTAAGGTTTAGAATGTAAATTTATCTAGGGCAAACATCCTAGACAGGTAGACTAAAAAAACCCATAAACTTAGCTTTTTTTTTTTTTTAACTTGTTCTCACCACTGTGGAGGGGAAGGAATGACGCTTGGAAACATCTCCAGCACACAGCAGAAGTTGTGATGTCTTCTCAAGTCAGCAGCTGGGAGGTGGTGGTAGGAAATAAAATTGAGACTATTCTAGTGCAGAGGCATGTTGGAACTACAGAACACACAAAGGCATGAAGCATTTCTAGCAATGAAGTCTATCTTGTAGACTTTGCAAGCATGTTTGGCCTTATTAAAACTACAAATGGAGACAAAAGCCATTTCTGCTATCTTTGCCTCTAACAGCCTATTACTTTCAAAAGGTTTGAAATCTGTGAGGTTGGAAGCTCAACCTCCAAACTGGTTCAGTCTTTCACTGTGAGAGGAGCATGTTATCTTGCAAACATCAAAAGCCTTTTATATTGTTTTATTATCTGTCTATATATCCTGCTCCCCATCTTTTCTGAAAACTGGGCATTAGCAAGTAAACAAAGAACATTTGCAATTTCTTGCAACAGGAAAGAGCGACAAAACGTACAGCTGTTAAACCCAAGGCTTTATACCTCCTTTTTGTGGAAAAGGCTTATATTGAAATATGGAAGGAAAATGTGGCATACCATTTTTTCTCTCTCTTTGTGCTTTCCAGGGATGGTTGCAAAACAGATCACATTACTTCAGCCCTTTGGGTAATCAAGGGCTGGAGTAAATGATCCAAAAGTTTAAGTGGGTCATTTATTTGCAACTTTTTTTTTCCCTTGTTTTTCTTCTTTCTTTGGTTGTTGAATCTCATTTTTATAGAAGGCATTAAGAACTTCTTTATGCAGAGGGAATGTTCATTGAACTCTTACTCTACTTTTCTGGGAATCCCATACCTGGGCAAGAAAGCAGGCGATACTCCCTCTTTTTTATGCTTTTCTCCTTTCAGTTTAGTAAACAGGGACAGTCTTGAGCAGGTGCTATAGAAAAGAAACAATTGTTTAAGATTGTCCCGTAGCTCATATCAAAAGTGCTTCTGAAACTACATGACAAGCAAGGAGATTTGAGGGGGAGACAGAAATAGAACTTCTCTCTAACTGTAGCCTCTGAAGAAGTTGAGCCCTCTTGAAAGTTGAACCCAGATGCTATCAAAAAGTGAAGACAATTTTAGCTTATATGTGCTAGCAGCACGATGACTTCAAATCCTACAAACAAGTGGAGCTTTGGTGGTCTTCAACCTGGTGTGCACCTTGAACAATGTATATAAATGTAGTAGGGAGGTTGTTGGAACTTTCAGGTCTGTCTGGGAGGGTATTTACACCTTTTGTTTGCTCTTGAAATAGGTCTAAAAATATTTGGGAGCTGGAAATAATTCTACAATTGACTTGATAATATTCAGTTTAGGTTTCTATATGCTTTAGCAGTCTATTGGTTACAAAAATCAATATGCGCTAGTGAATATCTTTGAATACTGATTGTTCAAAGGTGATTTATCAATGAGTCAGATACTTTTTGGTGATACCTGATTCCCGTAGTGAAGGTCAAGTGTACAAAATCACTGAAGGATTTCCAGAACACACTTCTAATGCTTTCCAGAAATTAGGATTTTTATAGGTGTTTCTGTGCTTTTGAAAATCACCTCCTGAATATCACGGTTTAGATATGTATAAAACACCTAAATACAGTAATTATATGCAGTGTACCACATGAAATTTTAAGGTAAATTCCATGAACAATTCTTTAGTGTTATCTACTTGCAGAATTATAAACAATCAAATTATTAGTGCTGTATTTTTAATATATATTTTTAATGAGTATTCTTCGATAGTTACAAACTTTTACTCCCATGTTTTTCCAGGAAGGTACCATTTTTGAAGAAGATAATTGTTTTTCTTGAACACAATCCCATCTGGAAACCATGTTGAAAACAGTATAGTTGTCCTTGTTCACATCATATGTATAATCATTCCTCTTTGCTTAGGTGTAGACATTAGCTTATCATGTTGAGTATTATTCCAGTAAAATTCTGTGGGGAAACTTTGGAAAATCCCCAGGTACTATCTAAGTTCGCTGCAAACACATAGTTTTCACTGGGTGCTTATGATTTCCTGTGTTCATGCTGCTTTCTTCATTTTATCCAGTCTTCCTAAAATGTAAGTTTCCCTCAAAATGGTTAGATTTTTGTGGATGCATACATATGGTTCTTCCTAAGACAGGTACCTTTTTAGAAGAGAGAAGACACCACTTCAGTATGAAACCACTCAGAGAGTTGTTAGAACATATTTCCATCTGTAGTTGATAGCCAGCTGGAAATGTCTCCTCGCTGGCTGCAGATGCTTGCCAGAACTAAATGTGGTTTTGTTTTCCTTGCCTTCCAATTCTGCTCTATCTATTTTAATATTTTCTTTGTTTCTAATACTTCAGATTCATCTACCTTGTGGCCTCAAATTATTTTCCATTGACTTTTTTTCTAGTAAATATTTACCAGTGTCTTATTTGATGGTAAGAATTGTCATACCAGGTAATTTCCTCTGCATTTGCATTTGATTTACCCTTTCAAAGACACAATGTCTTCACAGATTGACTTTTTGTGAGGCAGCTGCAAGGTCACCCTGCTTTTTTCTTGAAGGCATATTATTGGGGACAAACTAGTATTCTTCAACTAGATTGGCGATTATAACACAAATTTGAAACTTTATTTTTGCACTTTCTCGATATTTGAGCACATTCCATGAAGAATGGTATATATAACACCATGTGTATCTCAATAATATTGTTTAAAATATGTTATTTACCCATGCTTTGGGGCATATTCATAATAAAATTTATAGAAACTGTGGTATCTTTCAGAATGATGGAGATTACTATTAGCCTTAGTTAGAGCAAGAAGCATGAAAGAATTTACTGGGCTTTTTTTTTCTTTTTTTTTTTTCCCCATGATAAAAAGCTGAACTCTGGCTGCTACTAGAAACCAACTTTGTGGCTTTTGTAGGGAAATAAGGGTTAATATATGCTGACATTAGAATAAAATTGAGTGGTTTGGTGGGGGTTTTTTGAGTATTTTAGTTCAAAAGCACTACATAGCACTGCTGTACTAAATAGGAATTTTATGTAATGCAAAAAGCTGCAGTTATACTTCATCCCTATATTATTCATTTGCATTAAACCCAGAAGTTTTCAATGTAATATACAAATTATTTTAGTAAATTATGACTACTTGCATTTTGCAGTGTGCTAATTGAAGAAAATATGAGAGAAAGTTTTCCATGTGTTGGATATTTTTTCACCTGATGACATTTTTATCAATCTAAGTTTATTAATTTTTTTCTTTTCAGTCCAATGCCCAATTACTTTAATAGTAGATTCATAAATGTTTATATACAACAGAAATTAAAAAACAAACAAAAAACAAACCAACAAAAACTTTGAAGAGCCGCTCCAGAAAACTTACCATTCATTTGCTTTATATATAGTTCTGGATTCTAACAATTACTCCCTGCACCTGACTGGTTTTGTACTTTTGTTTTTGGTCCTTGTTTTGTTTTTTTTATTTTCTTGGCTAGACTTTAACATTCCTATGTGCTCTCACATGTTTTTGGTTGAAAATAAGAGAGAATTAGAAAAGTAGAAAACTGTTTTTATTAAACATCCCACAGTATTTTCTATAGTGCCCCTACACATGGGCTACAAAATGGCACAGTTCCACTGCATCATGGGTGGCACAGGAGGTGCCCGCTTCAGAGTACACCTGATGTTTACTTGTCAGGAATTATTTCTGTTTAGTCTTCTGTTAATACGCAATTCAATTTTGAAATAGTTATATTTCTACTGTCCTTCATGGAGTTCTCAAGGATATAATTGGTGAACCTTCCCTTTCCCTGCTCTGCTTTCTTCCAGTGCTGTGCTTTAACAAATGCAAATTCTCTGTTGATATTGTGAAAAACAAATAGTGCAGTGTGCCAAACTTTGTCTTTGAAGCATGTTTCTTGTTACCTTTCAAATCAGTAGAAACATTGTATTTCTGATTAATCTACTGAAATTTATTCCAGAAAACTAAAGCAAAATGGCAGTAAAGAACTGCCTCATGCAAAGTAGCAGTAGGGCAACTGTACTCTATAAAATACATTTTTTAATTGCATATTAATTTATTTGAAATAATCATAAAATCAAAGCAGCACTAGTTCCAGAAATTGCCATGGCTGATCAATGTTTATTATTTATAAACACTTTAAACAGTGTCTTGTCCTAAGTGCAGCGTACTCAAATCTCTTTCCAAGTTCTCTAATCTTTTGCATGCATAAATGTTACCTAGATTATTATTAAAGATATTGGGTATCGTGTGATTTACCATGATTAACATTCAGTGTCTTAATCTAAATCTGGGTAGCAGTTTTACAACAGGTAGTAGAAATTTAAGTGTTTTTTGCTTGCATGATATTGTCTGAGATATTAAAGCCGCAAGTTTTAGACCTTCTCATACTATAAAAACTTATCTATGGATGAGTTTTGAGATGTTGCACTTCCAAACAGAGAAACTACAAGGCTGTCAGCCCTTTTTGACCTCTGAAGTGAAAATTAAATAGCGGCACAAAAAAGGAATATTGATTCTGAAACTTATCTGTGCAGCAGGGCAATGGAATTTCTTTGGAATGGAAGCAGGGAGGTAATGATCTTACAAATTTACTCTTTGCATGAAGAAGGAGATAGGAAAAAGCGGTAATGACAGGTAAGGAAAAAGTGGAGGCAGAAAGGTTATTACAAAACTAATCATAAATGAGCAGTGAATACTGATAATGACATGTAACACCCAGAAAGTGGAAATAACTCCAAGTATGATTGTGAAGGAAGAAAGAAAGAAATGTTCAGACAGCTTCTTCATTAATGGAAACCAAACACAACCCAGGTTACAGGTAAGAATTCAGACAAAATCAATGTGGGTATTTGCATATTTTGCACAGAATTAGTTTTACCTGTCTTTAAACATCTGACAACTTCTGCCCTGAGGCATGTTCTCAGAGCATTTGCCCTGCCAACTGTGAGTCTGATCAACCTTGCTCAATGTTAGACCTTTCAAGAAACCAGTAGGAGAAATCCTTACTCAGTAACTTGACCGACTTGACCTCTGTCTGTGCAATCTCAGATGAAGACGTCTAGATTTAGGAAGAATTTTTTTACTGTGTGTGTATGCGTGTGTGTGTGTGTTGAGACACTGGAACAGTTGCCCAGGGAAGTGTGGATGGCTCGTCCTTGGAAGGGTTCAAGGCCAGGCTGGATGGGGCTTTGAGTAACTTGGTCTAGTGGAAGGTGTCTTTGCCCACAGCAGGGAGATTGGAACAACATGATCTCTAAGGTCACTTCCAACACAAACCATTCTGTTGTGACATGTGAACATGCACCAACAAGCTCAGCACTCACTGCATTGTCTGTTAACTGAGCCAGGGATGGTCAAGGCTTCCTACTCTCTTCCACAGTGCACGTCCCATGAGCCTTGGCCTCTTTTTCTGTCCCCTATAAGCCATTGGGAAGTACAGCCTTTGTCAGAGCTTTGTATTTGTCCTGATCTGGAGGCTTCAGCTGGAGCTTCTTTTTCTCCACTCTTCATGTACACATGCTTTTTTGCCCCACATCTACTGAGGTCTAGCACCATGAGACATAATAGACACCTAATTGGCAAAAATTGCACCATTTATTAGGCTGACATCCCTAGTCTCTGATTAAGATCTCTGACAGGCTGATTTAATATTTTCAAAGTGGTTATACAAAGGTACCATAATATTTGTATATGACCTACTTGAAAAATTATTCAAGACAAATTCTTTGAGCTGTGGCTGACTTCATGGCAGCTCTTAATTGCCTAGGGGGTGTTTTTCAATAGTTTTTTGTTGTTACTGTCATGTATGTTGAATAAGGAGAGGACAGCTTCACAAACCCACCTTCACCTTATTATGACACTGAACATGTTTTGTCCTTGCACAGAGGCACAAAGCGATGACACAGAACATAGGAACAGAGGGAGAGAGTATCAAACTTGGTATAGTCAGCTTCTGGACAATTTGAAAGTGGCAGATTAGAACAAAACAGGGACCAAAACAAATTGGTGATATAAACACATATTGGGAGTGTTCACCTGTGTACCCACTGTAGTCCAACATAATGTCTAGGTCCAAACATTTTCCCTGCATTTTCTTACAGGCTTGTGAAACTGGTGCTCACCAACGAGGGTATTCTACAGGTATCCACTCAAAAAGATGAAAATAATTATAACCACTTAAAATCTCCTTGCAAAAAATGGAGCTGAAAGTGTGCTTACTATAAAGGCTTCATACTGTGTTATTGAAATTAAAGCTAAGGTCTAGTCAACTCTCATCCATTATGTTTGGCTTGTGTTGAGTAGAGATGATTACATGACACTGATGCATGGACTAATATTATAATAGGTTTTTAATTGAACTGCAGAAAACACTTCTGGGGTCAAAGTTTTTAATAAATGAACAGATTAAATGTCCCATGAAAGGTACCATATGGGTTTTTTTAAATCCGAAAATTAGTTGCAAAGTCACAGTTAATTTAATTATATGGTCTCTCTGTCTTGGGATAATAAAGTAGACTGAGAATTATTAGACTGAGAGAACAAAACCTTTGCTGTTGAGAGGCATTTTGAAAATGAAATGTTTGTCTAACTGCTGTTAAATGACTCCATATTCATAAAGATATTACTTTAAAGCTAACACTGTATTTATGTCATAATGCAATAATGATTGGTGGTGTGTCATCTTCTGAGTTGTGCCTCCTTGTTATGCTGGGTATCTCAATCTTTACGCATGCAAATTTTGCTCACAGAAAGGTGAAGATACTGTTATAAACACATGAAAAGAAAATATCTTGGGGCACTGATAGGGTTTCCTGCTTACAAGTACACTGATCAACCTTTATGGCCAGTACTACAAATATTACTATTACAGAATATCTTTCTAAGAAAAAAAATGTCTTCCAATGCACCTGCATCTGTCATTAAAATAAATAACACACACACACTAAAAAAAAAAAAAGCTTATGTATAATAACCCCCAGACTCCCATATTCTCTTCTTGACCATTTATGGCCATAAATTTTGAAATTTTTGAGTGTTTATTCTTCTTTCCACCATGGTGCTATTTACTAGATGAGATCACCACCAACATTTCTCTTCCCTCCTTTTTTTGGTGTGTGCAAATGCGATACCTGCATTGACTTTCTTCTTTCCAGGTGAATGATATATAAAGTCAAGTCTTTGAGTCATTAATTTAGTTAATTATAAACATCATGGACTAAAGTTTATCTTGTGGTTAACACAGAAGATAGAACTTGTGTAAGGAATTAGAACTTAAACAAAATTGTTCACAGAAACAACTGCTCTCTACACCAGTTAATATTCTACCTTAATGATACAATGAAATAAGAAGTTTTTCATGAGCAAAATCTGTCACTGGTAAGAAATAAGGCTGGGTTTGATTACACTTTTTTTTGATACAGTGTGAAAAACGTTCTTTCAGAATTAGTAAGGGTTTTTTTGTGGTTTGTGGGTTTTTTTTTCATTCTGATCAACTAATTTTCTTGAAGATGTACCCCTAAAATATTTTATATTCTGAAGATATTTTATGTATTGATGGTGTCTAGAAAAAAGTGAAAGGAATCTTGTGAGTTTTTAAAGAAATTAACATAGTAATAGAAGATGAACTAATTAGTAGCATTTAATGAAAAATATTTTTTAAAATGCATTTCATAAAAGTAGATGAAGAAAACTTAAAATATAAACCCTGATCAATGAAATCTAAGATCTTATTCCTTGTTCTTTTCCTTATTAACAGTTTGAAGAAGTCAGTATCATTACAAATAGAATGATGATTTGAATCTTTAATAAGTATCCACTCTGTCTTCTTATAACAAAATATAATTATAGGGAAAGGCTAGAATTTATGTCACGCTTCAACACTTACTGAGTAGAAAATGTACTGATTTGAAATAGAGAATCACCAAGAGGAAAGTGTAATAGATAACCTGATTCATTAAACCATATTACTAAGAGATATTTTTTTCTTGTTCTTATCTACTCTTACTTTTAGGGGCAGAGGTGTTTCTATAGGCTTGTGATATAGTCTTGTGTCAGGCAATTTCCATCTCAAATGTGTTAGCCTTCCTTTCTTTTCGAATGAACGCCGTTGAGTATGTTCAATCGCAACTGTACATAGTAAACTATTATACTTGATTTTATTGATTATAATTATGGTGAAACATTTTGTATTTCTTGTGATATTATTAAATTATGCAGCATAGTTCCCTTTTATATCATGAAAGTTTCTATGTATACAAACAACTCTTGCTGAGCTAAATAACTACACTACTGAGTATTGAAGTGTTGCAAAGGAGGGAAATGGAATGCCTCTCTGTGGAAAATGCTTTTGTCAGATAGCTAAAATTTCCTTTTTCCTCCTCCAAAAATTTCTCACTGAAGACAAAAATTAGACAGACAAGATTAGCATAGGAAAACATTGTTTTTATTTACTTCTGCACCTACCGTTTACTTGAATCTCAATTCCTTGAAACCTATACTCCATAAAACATTAATACTAAGCCCATGGAAATCAAAAGATGAAGTTATTTTTTTAAAATTTACATTAAGCCAATTGCATAGAAAGCTAGGGAAATTACTTTAAAAGTTGATAGCTCTAAAGAAGTATTTCCACCATTGTGACATGGCTGACAGAGCATTGTGTTAAGAGTTAAGGGAAAAAGCCCATAATAGAAGACTTTTGTGTCCCATTGCTCTGAAACATAGGTATATCCAGCCCAGTTATGTTGAGTAATTGGAAGGCCCAAATTTCCCATGACTTCTGAAGGCTGGAGAGTATAAAAATCTGACCTCACTTACTGAGCAGACTATGAACATAACCTTGTGTCGGGGAACCTGTCTTCATGACTTCAATGTTTAGTCTTGCTCAGAGAGTGCAGTACGTGTTGTGTACATTTGCTTTGTAAACACCTTTAACTTTTTTTTTTTAAACCCTAAAACTTGAAGAAAAGTAATTTTATAGACAGTGTCTCTTCAGTTCTGCACATCTTTTAACGTTACAGGTAATGATTCTGACCTTTCTTACATTAAATACATTCTTTGATTTGATGCATGCCATTTCAAGTAGCTAGAAAGCTGAAAGTAGATTTAAATCAACCAAAAATAGCCAACTGAGTTTTTCTTTGTGAAATACTATTTTTTATAGTAGCTGAAATCAGACAGAAATGGGAATCAGTCAGAAATGTGGGCACTTGATTCTGTCCCTGGGTAGTCCCTGTCTTGCAGTAAGAAGGAAAGAATGTTCCAATCCTAATTAGTAGCAGGTAAAATGTGGTAGAAAAAAAATGAAAAAGTCAGTGGAAAATGTATATTTTTTAAGATACCAGGTGTCAATAACGTAAAAATGTTTACTACATCACTATGAGAAAAAAATTGTTTTGCTTACTAATTATTATATAATTTTGTAGTAAATTTAATATAAATCATGTATAAATATTGAATTAATAATTAAACAAAATGAACCAACAATCTAAAAGTAATATTTTATCAGAAAGGAAAAAAAAAGCTTTCTTTGATTCCATGTTAATTTTGGTATTTATTACCTGTGATTGTAACTCTTGATAGCAGCAAGGGAGATCACCCTTTCTGATATTATGTTATTGCAGCTACTGCTTCTTTATACTCTTGGTTTTTGCTGTGCTTAAATTAGACTTTATGATGATTCAGAATATAGATCTCTGAAACAGAATAATTGTAATTGAGTCTGTAGGGTCTATATGTGTTTCTTAAAGAGTAGTACATGACAGCAAGTGCTCTGCTTATCACGCAGCACTACGACTGAGGAAAAAAAAATCCCAAACTGGACAACAATTAAAATAAAGAGACAATATTTTAAATAATAGTAGAAAAAGTAAAGTGTGGTGTGGAAAATATCAGGGCTGGAGCAATCCAGTTTCCACAACTAGTGAGGAAAGAGGAGGGAAGTTAATTCAAGTAGAAGTTTCTCAGCTGAAGAGCAAAATAAAATGGGCTGATGAGAGAGAGAATGAAGGGGCAAGTATTTGTTCCTTGATAAAGATACCTAATCTTGACTCAAGAAGAAGTCATGGTGAAAGAAACTTAGCATACAAGTCAGAGGTTCTGATTTCTGAGCTCTTGCATGTAATTTCTAGTCTCCTGGATACATAGACATTGAGGGATCTGGTCTCTGACTGGATATATGCACGGAAGTATGTGTGGGGAGTGAGTGGCTGACAGGGGTGATGGTACTGTTTTCATCTACGCTGTTGATCTTTCTAAGCGACAGGGAGACTTCATTAGACTTTTCATGCAGTAGGGCTGTTTGCTAGCTTTGAACCTTCTATTACTAGAGTGAGAATGTATGCAGATGCACCTCTTTTATTGTCTGATCCTTAAAATATCGAAGTAAGAGTAACTTTAAACATGAGGCCTGTTCCACTGAAGTAGTATTTTGAAGGTTGCATGCCTAGAATTGTTCTTGTGAACACGTATTTGTGAGTAGAAAGGAGGTATTATTTTTCTGTTATTCCAAGATGAAACCCCATTAATCTGCATGAGGTAAAAATTCTTCCATTTCCTTTTGTCTGCATATGTAGATATTTACATGCTTCAACTGCAAATGTTCCAATCCTAAGAAACTTGCAGTCTTCTATTTTTGCTCTCTTAGCCTCTTAGTTGAACTCTTCCCTTTACAAATAGCAAGAGTAAGGCAATGACAGATTACCTAAAAAACCAAAAAGGTATCTAAAACATACGTAAGATTTGGGTAAAATGTATTTGTAAAAACATGCTTTGATGAGTTAAGCAACCAAGTATGATATAGCACCCCATATTTTTTGTGTGATTTTGTTTTGTTTTTTCCTTTAGTTTGTTATGTCTTTCCCTTTAAATCCTCTCTGGTTTTTATTCATTGTCTGTTCCTAGTTAGTGGATGGTTATGATGAGTGAACACTTTAATATATTAAACTGTTAAGCACTCTTAGTGTTTAATGTGCACTATTCATACAGTCCTTTAAATGCAGAATAATGAAGAACTTCACACAGAAGTCTGTCATGCTTCAAAATATTTTAACATTGCCCTTCTATCACTTGAAGGTGTAGTGTTTTGATTAGGCATTCTATTAGCTGTGGATCTAGGATTTTGTACTTTCCTTTTCTTCTTAAATACAGCTAAATTTTATGGAGAGAGGCTTCAGTTTCATGGATCTATTAAAACAAACAAACAAACCCAAAACAAACCCACCAATAAATAACATCCCATAGGTCACCTGCATGGCATGAACATACCAAAGCCACTTTATGGATGTTTGCTACCTGCCCTAAGAGTGTAACTAATAAGAGTAGCAGCTTACCATTTGGTGTACAGACTGCTACTGGTGTACTTGGACATACTCAGATGGTGCATTTTGTAAATATTTGCCGACAGCTTTAGGCAAATGCTACAGTAAGCATCATTTCAAAGCATTTTAAGCTGAGATGTTCTAGTGGTAGCACACTTCAAATCTTGTAGTAAGGCTAAATGCATTGCATAGGAAATTGTGTGCTTGAGTGTATTCATATTTTTTCGCGCTCCTCTTCCCTTTTATGTAACTTTTCTTTCATGGATTCTCTATGCTGATTTTGCAGAGGATCCTGCATTCACTCAGACTGTCCATGCCAAGAAACTGAGGTCGGACTGCTGCTCTTGGTGCATCTAGTAGTCATGGTCCCTTTGCTGTCAGGGATTGACTACATTGTGCATGCTAGGGCTTCCTCCAGACCCATACTCTCCAGTTTTCTTCAATATGCTGCTTCTGTCCGGTGGCTGTCTGGGATGCATCTGGGTTATATACTTCTAATAGGAACTAGGAATTGATCCTAGCATAGCAATTCACACTTATGGGGGAAGTTCAGCGTTTCATTCGAAGTACTGGAATGGGCTACGCTGTTGTGATCACCTATTTGCTTAGTGAGACCCATTATGCCTCTGCATATTCCAGCCACCTTCCATTTCCATCACCTCCTGTCCTGATAGGTCTNCAATCACCTCCACCACCACCACCACCCCTGCCCCACCCCCCCACTTCTCACCCAAAAGACCTTAGAGCATTTTGTTAAAAATAAACCAGAATGCAGCTTTTGCAAATTAGGGTGTTAGTTTACCTTGCATTAGGATATTAATTTCTTAAATGCCTTGGAGATGCAGATAACTTAAGAAAACCCCCAATAATTATCATGTTGTTTCCTTTTCATGCCATTTATCATGTTTGAGTCACGTAAAACACTATTACTTATGAGGAAGGTAACGATTTCCTAAGTTTAAAGCAACTGGTACAAGTATATTGCTTGCTATTTCTGTTTCATATCGTTGTATGTGAGTATCCAAAGTGTATCAGTTTTTCTTTCCAAGTGTGGAGGATTGACGGTAGCAGTTCCAGATTTGCTAGCATTAGGGTGACAGGCTCAGCAGTGCTAGGAGGCTGAGGCAGCTTTCCTATACATTTCCAATTAATCCCAGCTGGTGGTCTCTTTGTGGCAGGATAACATATGAAGTGCACCATAAGATTGTGGCACTTTCTCTTCTACAGATGGAAAGGAAAATACTTGTGTCTGTATTTCAGTTACATAGCTAGAGAGAGCTTGCCTGTAGGCTTTTATACATGCATGTATTTTGAATATTCTGGAGTGCTCGGTGCAGTGAAGCAGGTGCTCATTCTCAGCTGAAGATTCCATTACTTGTTCTCAAAATCTAAAAGAAAACCTGTGCATGTACTGGCAGAATAGTGAGATCCTAAGGAACAAAGCAGACTAAATGATTAAGCCTAAAGCTACCATAGCAGAGTGGCTTCTTTTCTGTTTGGCACATCTATTATTGGTATGCTTTGTGTGCACGATATTATTCACGCATACACATGAATGAATTGTACTAAGGTATTGGAATTGTTGGTATGTGTCCTACCACTGGTGATGTGTAAATGAAAACATGGACTCCTGTTACTGCTAAAGAAGGGCTAGAAGATGTACTCACACACTCAGAGTCTCTTCCAGTTTCTGTAAATTATTAATTATCATAATCTGATTTTTATTTTAGACAGAAGGCTTCATTAATCAGTACTCCTGAACTATCAAAGTCATTATTGAATGATAGTTTATTAAAGTTCGCGTTAATAGAATGTATTGCTTACAGAGTGAAACTGTTACGCAGACATTTTGAATTGCAAATTAAGAGCTGCACATCTTTCAGATCTACTAATGCATGCCAGATTAGAGCCAAATAGCCACTAGCTACACAGATATAGTGTGACATTTCTGAATCCTCTTGTTTTCTTCTCGAATCATATTTGCACAAGTGGAAGCACTTAAAACAGCAAACATTGTTCTTAATGATTTTGGCAGCTCTACCAAAGCCCTTTTTACATAAAGGCATAAATATTTAACTTAAATTTCATATGATGTTCGGAAAAATGCATAATTACACCTGTTTAATGATCCAAAATTAAGGTGTTCTTACAGGTTTGTGTTCTATATGTTCTTTCATGCATGATTCAGCCCTTTTCATAATACTTACTTGCCTATGATTATTTTTAAAAAAATCATATTTCCCCCTAAAATGGCTCTTTTGCATAAAATATATATATTTATTTCATGAAATAAAATAGGGAATTGCATAATGTTTAACATATCGGTGTTCCAACAGATTTTTAAAAGTAAGTACCAGATGAGAATGTTACTTTCAGTCATATTTAAAAATAGTTTAGAACTTTCTCTGTTATTAACAAGTGTGTACTTGCTGCATGTGGTTGGGAAAAACTAATTTCTATGAGTCACTGCATACTCCTTATCAACAGATGAGCCTGAGGTCTCATTTCGCAGTCAAAGTGCATAGTAGGTGATTAAGCTTTAAAAGTGAAAATGAGAAATTCCATTCAATAGGTAAACTCCGGGCTCCTGTATGGTGGCAAGACAGATATTCTTGCTGGTAACAGCAGGAAACATTCTTTGATGTGTTTTCTGGCACTTCAGTACAAATGATCCTTACATGAACGTTGACAGAATAGAAAACTAACTAGAGCAGGCAGCCGCCAAGACATATCTCTTTACAATCCTGTTTTGGCAATCGAAGTACAGTATTTTAGAAGTAGGTAAATAAGTCAAAGCAGCCAATTTTATTTTATGGGTGTATACAATGAATATTTTTTCAGAAAATGTTATTAAGATCTTTTCAGAAGAAGTGTTTACTTTAAAAAACATCAGGAAGTCTTTTGAATCGTGAAATTATAGTCTATCTAGAAACTAGTTTTTCAAAGGAGAGTGTTTCTTTTTTTCAGAGAGGACAAGAAAATCAAGAATAACATTTCTTAAAATTATATTCATAATATTTTATTTCCATGGTCCTTAGGAAAAAAACAAACTACCACATATTTCAATTTAGCACAAATTTAGTATTTTTTTGTATTAACTTCCTAAAACAAATTGAAAGATTTGGATTTTCCCTATTGTAATGTTAACCTGTGGCTCCATGTACTTCCCTGGTATTTCACAACACAGACTGAGTATCCCTTGTGCGCATCACTTTCTGTATGCTATGCTCAACCCAAATAAGTTTTCCAACATTTACAATGGCCAGCTTTGTCCTCTCATGCAGACCAAGGAAAGGACTCCCTGGTACTGTGTAGTTCAGCCAACGCGAAGCCAAACAATACTTTCTAAAAGATAAATGAAAAACTAGGTATCTGGCTGTAGCTGAAATCTTTCTTCAACCTACAAAATAGTATTTTCAAACAGAAAAGCTATACATGCAATCATATTTATTTCAGTACTTGATTCCCTGCCCCAGTTAACTGATGGGAAGATTCAGGTTGAGAAATGGGATTTGGATCTGACTTGAAAGCCAGACAAGGAGAAAAGAGAGTTTCTGGTTTCCAGAGACCTCAACTGCAATGTGTGGAGAAACTGGTCATCTGTATCCCTGCAGAACTGTGCTGTTGTGGTGTGTTTAGATGTGCATGCACAAGCAGGGTCTGAGCAAGCAACAGCATCATCTGGGCTTCTTATCCCAAAGGCAGGGTGGAAGGAGGGAGATAGCAGAAGCCTCCAGTCTGTTGCCAGCTGAGCCAGAGAATGTAACAGTGTTGGGGAGCTGCTAGATCCCTGCAGCATGAGGGATCTCAAGGGGAAACATCCCTGCTGGCAGGACTCAAGGGCAGATTAAAAGCTGCTGGGTGAATGGTTTGTGGGGTTGTAATGCTTTTGATTGCCATTATACAAGTTGATCAGTAGAGGGGTGAGAGAGAGCTTTCTGTGTCCAATCATCACCTGGGCTGCATCAAATGAAATGTGGCCAGCAGGTCAAGGGAGATGATACTCCACCTCTACTCTGCTCTGGTGTACAGTGTTCAGCTCTTGGGTCCCCAGCACAGGAAAGATATGGGCCTGTTGGAGTGAGTCCAGAGGTGAGCCATAAAGATGATCAGAAGGCTGGAGCACCTCTCCTGTGAAAACAGGCTGAGAGAGTTGGTCTTGTTCAGCCTGGAGAAGGCTCTGGGGAGACCTTATTGCAGCATTTCAGTGCATAAAGTGGGACTATAATGAAGATGAGGACAAACTTTTTAGATGGGCCTGTTGCAATAGAACAAAGGGTAATGGTTTTAAATAGAAAGAGGGCAGGTTTAGACTAGATATAAAGAAAAAAAAATTATAGCAATGAGAAGGTGGTGAAACACTGGAGCAGGTTGCCCAGAGAGGTTGCAGATGCAACCATCTCTGGAAACATTGAAGGTCAGGTTGGACAGGGCTCTGAGCAACCTTATCTAGTTGAAGGTATCCCTGTTCATTGCAGAGGGTGTTTGGACTAGGTGGCCTTTAAAGGTCCTTTCCAACCATATTCTTTATTTCTATGATTCCATCCAAATACAAATGCCAGGTTGAGTCACAGCGATATATTTCACATCCTGTGTAGAATACATTATTTTTATTTATGCATTTTCCTGGCTGTATAACCATACGAATGGAATTGCTTGAAATAATTCATTTGAAAGATAACATATATACACTATTTCTAATTTATTATGTTGTACAGATAGCAAAAAGAGAGCATAACCTAGCTGGTTGCACTGAAAATTGAACCTGGAAATAGAATACAGATGGACTCTTATCCTCAGGGAAAGCCTTGCTTCCCATGAATGCTGTAATGCTTAAGAATGTTTTACTGAGAAAAACAGAAATTATCCTTTCTGGGGAAGTATCACAAGATTCCAGCCTTCCTGCTTTATATAATTCTATGTTGAAGGGAAAGAACAAGAAGATACTGCTGTGAGTTCCACTAATTCTTGAAATAACCACTGCCCCTAAATTGAAGTGTTTCAAAGAAACATAAAAGAATGCTCCTCATTGTCAGTGGTGAGGCATTCTCAATTATCTCTAGTGCTACTAACATACTCAGCAAAAATAGGAATCCTTGGTTTTGATAACCACTAAGGAAAGAATTATATCAGAGATGGAAGAGTGATCCTGTCTTTGAAATTTACAGACATTTAAGACAAATTGCCCCCAGTGGATAGAGGAATAATATTGGTGGGGTTTTTTGTGGGATTGTTGTTTTTTTTTTAATGGTTATATGGATAATATTTGAACTAGAGTAGCCAGAAGAATAATTGTTACTAGACAAAAGAATCTGTTTTCTTAACTAAAATCCTTTATTTGGTTTTATATTTTGCCTCTGACATGATTCAGGCTATTAAATAAGATGCAACCTAGAACATCTATTCTGAAGGAAAAAATATTGAAAAGTGGCACATAGTGATAGAAAAGAGTAAGAGATTTAACTGTTCTTTTTATTTCACTAAGGATTTCACAACCAGTTACTAAATTTGTTCATTAAATTAATATTTCTTACAGATTGCCAGAGAGGAGAATGAGCAAGTACAATATGCAGCTAGAAGTTTGGAGGCTTATCTAATAACAAACTCATGTGTCAGCAGTTCTGAATGATCAAAAATTTTTGCAGCTATATATTTTAATGTAGCACTATTAATACAATTAATGTTCTCCTGACTGTGGAGAAGTTAGAGCAAAAAGCTTTCCTATATTAATTTGTTGTGATGCTTTGCCAGCAGGAATCTACTTAATGATATCTTAATTTTTAGTTTTAATGAATGCCATGAAGTTTTTTTCTTTTTTCTTTTTTTTTTATATAGTGGTCAGTATTCCAAGAAATGGAGTTACATGTGCGATACAAAATCCATTTTAAAAAAAAAAAGTAATTATAGTATGTTGGCAAATAGTATGTGATCATGAAGCTATGCTTTAAACAACAGTTCTAAAGAAACCAATGAGGTTTCAGTTTAAAGATTCGATTTCAAGTACAGATTAAACTTTGGTTTGATTGAAGTTGAAAATAAAATTCAAGTTTTCCTCAGGGAGTGCAGTAGAATAAAAAAAAAACCAAACAAGCAAACATAAAGCAAAACACCTTACATTAAAAGAAATAAAGAAAATAAAATCAGTGCATTTCATATACTTCTAATAATTTTAAAGTTATATAGCTATATACATTGCACGTATTTGTAAAAAAAGTTTCATAATGTATTGTTATTTAATTATGTATCTGCTGTGGTTTTACAAAACAGAAGTTGTTTTAGCAGTTAGGGGGTTTTTTTGTACCTAATGATTCAGAAAATATTTCTTTTTTTCTGTTTTCCTGTTCTCCCTTTACAGGAAAGGAATAGCGATAAGGTTATGTAGTTCTTATCAGATGCACTTACCTCTCTGATTAGCATCACTGAAATCAGTCCATGATAAGATGCTTTTCAGTGTAAGAAAACCAGTGAGACTAAACAAGACTAACTTAGACCAGTCTGTTATTTTCATCTAGTAATTTATACTCTAGAAAAAAGTATCAAGGCACAAGAATGTATTTACAAGAAAACTGAATTTATTCTTCTGGTTGGTATCTGCTATTTTCTGATACTCTTTGATGAAAAAGAATATAGTTCTTTACTATACAAAATCTGTAATATTAATTCACAGAGTAAATGCCTCCTGGATTATTATTTAAGCCAAACAAGACTTCGCAGTCACTGGGGAGTGGCAAGCAGGAAGATCTTGGGATTTGCATGATAATTGGTTTGAAACAAGTGATATTCCGTACAGTACTATGTATGCAGAGAGTAATGAATATGGTAGCCACAGTCTGTGAGATCAATATCAGGACTGTAATGAAAGCAGAATATTTTTCCGTCTTTGGAGGTTTTCAATCCATACAAGCTAATGGGCAAATTTAGATAAGCATTAAACATGAATTTAATCACATTACTGGTAATTATTAGCAGACACACAATATGACGGCCTTTTAGTTTCCTTCAAAAGTTTTAATTAACCATAAAAAAAGCAAATTGTTTGACCTCATGAACTGCATATAAATGACTCAACTAAAGACTTTTAGGTTTAATAGAATGCCTCGCTTGGAGTAATTTTTCCTTATATATTATTTAGCTGAAAGTAAAAGTGTGGGTGTTTTGCCGTGTTATCTTAAGAACAAAATCAGATTATATCTCTGAAAATGTTACTCACTTGAAATGAACCTGAAAACCAAACAGATTTCCTAAAAGTATACAGCATATGTTTAACTGACAGGTGGCCTCATCCTAGTGCCATCTCCCACATTGGCTGTGGGTTAACAGGTAAGCATAGCCTTCCAGTAACCTCCCCAGTTCCTCTGAAATGTTTCAGGTTAAGCATGCAGGCAAGGGTCTTGGGGATTAGAGCAAAATAAGACACTATGTTTTCCTTGGCAAGCATCACGCAGACAGGCATACCTGGCCCAAAAGGCTTGAGAGAGCAAGATTTCCTTCCCAGCTGCCTGCACCAGGCAGGGGCCTGTGCTCTCCATGCACTTCAGGGACAAAAATTACTGGAGGGAGTATAAAGAGAAGTATATAAAGAATTTTATAACAGGATTTTGAGCTGAAGTTTTCAGTCCTAGAAATATGTGACCAAAGAAATATTTTTAGTTTGCTTGCTTTTAAAGGAAAAGTAGTGGTTATACAAAGTCTTAGGGCTGATGTATATAGAGATTGATCCCTGAAGTTATGATTCTGGAAAGACATGCTTAATAATCTAATTTCAAATAATGGAAGTGAACTGTTTTTTGAAAGTTGGCAAATGGCTATGACTGTTCAATTTCTCTCGGGCAGTGTGGGAGAGTGGTTTCTCATTTAACAGAGTGGTGAGCTCATCCACTTTTTCATTTATCAATGGACCATTGCTCAAGAGTGCATCTTCCATGCCTTTACTCAACGTTATTCAGAAGTTACGCTTTTCCAGCATTATTGAAAAATGAAGATTTATATGAAAATAGATAAAATGCCTTTTTTCCAATGGATTGTCACTGATATAAAATGATCACCTTTTAAGAGGCTTGTTGAAAGAAATTCTTTCACTGTAAAAATTGGTGGAGAAGCCATTTTCCATATAATTAATTTTTCAGCAAAAAATGTTCAGCCAGCTCTGTAACCAGCCATGTTATTTGTGCCTGTGATTAAGCCAAAGACTATTCGGGCTCTAGCAAGTCAATTGTCAACCTAAGCTAGAATGTGCTTTTGTACACAACACAGGTGAAGGGGAATCATGCCAAAATTACCTTTTTCCCATCTCAGAAATAGACCAAGTTTAAGAACTTCAGTCCAGTATGCTTAAATTTCGTGTGGCCTTACTATGAAAATTCACTTCCAATCCCCAAGTCCCACAATATTTGGGATAGGAATAAGCAAAAGTCATAAGACAAGTGTAGTTAATCACCTATAAGGATGTTGGTGTCAACAAGAAGACAGACTAATCAGTGGGGTTTAGGCGCTTTCTTCTGTTGTGTAAATTATTTTTTATTCTTGAAACTGTTTCTCCTTCCTGTCTTCACCATTTCTTCCATTGTTGCTTTTCCAGCTGGGTAATCCTTGCTAAATAGAGCATTCCTGAAATATTGTGGAGCTGTGAGGGCTCCTGCAATTGCATTCTTCAGTTTATTTATGGGATGTATCTTTTTCTTATGTTTATATAAGCAGTTACAACAGCGGAGGGTGCTATCTGTAGGCTAATTAGAATTTACCATAATAAACACAACTATTAATCACAACTTTCATTATTTTTTGCTCCAATAAACACTTGATATAATCCAGGACAGTGACAAGAGAATGATCATTAATAACAAACACTCAGTATTTACTAATTAATTAAAGCTGCTCACTAATTTATTTGAAGGCTAAGGATTAAAGAAACGTGTCATTCATGCAATGTACTGTAAACAAAGAACACAAACATCATCCCTTGGAATTAAAATTTTCATGAACTTTGCAAAGTGCATTAAGGACCTTGTGAGTGGAAAGCTACACCTGTTTAAAAAAAAAATTCTGAGCACTCACAAGCTCTATGGTGTATGTGTGAAATTGCATTAGGTAAGAAAGAAAGTATTCTGTTTGGCAGTGTCTGTGTGGGAAGAATATCTCTTGCTATGCTTCTTGTGGTCTGTCTATTAGCAAATGGAGATGAGATGTTATCCCCAAGTGTCACTTGGTTCTGTTGTGTTTAACTAGCATAATAGAGAAAACCCAGGAGTTCTCAACTTCCTGCAAGAATATAAAATCTGACTGAGAAAGGGAATTGAGCTTTTTTTTGTTGTTGCCTCAGGTACATCTTGAATTCAGTTATATCTATCTCTATGAAATTGATTTTTCCATCCTATCTACTGGACTTACCTTACACAACCACTAATGTCTTCTTTTGTTTATACCTTTAACAGTTGGGTTTCGTAATACTGTAATTGCACTTAGATGTCCTGGGTTTTTTACTATGTCAGGTTTGGAAATTTTCTAACTGTTGACCGCTCAGTTTTGCTTAACAAACTTATGATTTTGTCTTATCTCTTTTAGAGTCTTCAAGAACCTAAAGTGCTTTATCTGCTGTACTGGTGTCCTAGTTCCAGCCAGGCCAGAGTTACCTTCCCCAGGCAGCCAGCACAGGTGAGCTGAGCTGGCCCAGGATGTTTTCCACACCACCTGGCATCACGTCCCCCCCATAAAAGGGGCTGGTCAGGGAGGAAGGGGTCCCATGGCTCTGGGACAGTCCAACTGCGGTTGGGCACTGGGTCAAGTGTCCTGCTGGTTACTGCTTTGTGTTACCACCTCGTTGGGTTGGTAAACATCTCTGTGTCATCGCGTTGCTGTGTCAGTAACTGCCTGTATCCCATCCCATGGGCTCTGTCTGTTTCCCCTCCTGGGGGAGGGGTGAGCAAGCAGCGTTGGGTGCTCAGTCTCTGCCTGCGGCCGAACCACGGCAACTGATAAGCAAAATTTTCCCCGAATTTTGCTGCTTAGTTATAATACTTGAACAGTGTGAAATGGAATGAGAACATGTGGTGATAATGCAGGAAAGAGAAAGGCTGTAAGAAAACCTATGTGCAGTAAGAAGTCTATAGTCTTTCCTGGTTTTAACAATGATCATCTTTCATGCTGTTGAAGGGCTGCTTATCGCTTTTGGGGTGGTGGGGAAGCTCTGCAAATACAGACCCACTTTCCATCAACACAGTGGAAGATGAACCCAATGCAGAGCAGTGCTAATGCTGCCACTTCAGCTCCATGCCTGGAAACCCATGTCTGGGCTGTTGAATCATGAAAACTAATTTACTTGGTGTGTGTTGAATGTACCAATGCACCGAGTGACTTTTGTATAGTTTTTTAAAGGGAACATTCTTTAACAAACTTATTTGTTACGTTATTCCAAATTATGAAAGCAGCTCTTTAAAACAAAATAATCAAAACATAAATCTAATGGGCACCAGCTGAAGGAATATCCATGTTTGTTTGCTTCTTTCTGTTATGAATGATTTCATGGCTACCATGCCCTATGTTTCCAACTTGTCAGAGCAAAGGTTCTGACCTCTGTAAAATGTGTTCAGAAAATCATTTGTATTTCATCTCTGAATTCAAAATTACCTTTCCAAGTTGTAAAATTCTGGTGTGGATTCATTTAAGTAGGGAATATGTGGTAAAAATTTTAAATTGCATTCCAAAAATGTTTTTTTCAAGTCCTTATGGGATCATTCTCCTAGGTCATGGAACTGGAAGCAGTGCACTATCAAAAGCATTTGAGATTTGTTGTAGAAATTATTGATTTGATTGTATGGCTAATAACTGGCATTTTTTAAGATTTGGTTTTATAAGCATAGGGGAACAGGTAGTCAGTGTAATCCATGACAAAGCTGTGTTAATTAATATGATATGATGATCCAAACTGCTTGAGGCAGTTTTTTTTTTTTCTTGGTGCTTTTTTCCTTTTTTAATAGGAAAGGCACTATAGAAATTATAGTCATTTTTCTTGGCTCAGAAAATCAGTATATGCCACAAAAAGTGGAAGAAATATTCCTATGTGATGCTTACCATTTTTCCTCCTCCTTATCATCAAATTAAAGAAATTTTAAAAACGCAAAAAACAAACCCAGAATAACTTTCATCCATGTAGCTCCTTCAGCCAAACAAATTTAAAAAAGAAAATCTTACTGAATGAGTAAAAAAAAAAAAAAAAAGATATTTCTACATATCTATGGAAGCAGAGGTTTCCATTGGGATCTTGTTCATTCTGTGAATTTTTGTGACCTCTGCATGAGCAGAAAGTTGCGCATGAATATGTAGAGAAGCACCAGCAAGGCAGATGTTACACTTGCTGACCTTCACTTGCTGAAACCGATAATCAGTTTGGCTGTCATTCATTGTCCTTTCGAGGCTTTCTCGCAGCAAACGAATGCCAAGGAGACATATTTGATCCTGCAAGTCTTGCCAGAAATTAGGTTTGGACTTGGATATTTTGGAATGAATCTGAGTGGAGTTTGACAACAAAGGAAAGGCTGCTGTGGTAACACGTGTGGGTGATACACTTCTCAATCTGTTTCCATCCTCCAGATCAGGGAGGCACTGGGGCCCTTTTCTGCCTTTCTTTCAGCAGTGAGTATGAAGGCAAAATAGACTATAATGTCAAAACATGTCATTCATAACAAGCAAACTGGCCATTGAGGTTGCACCCCTGTAACCTAATGAGTGGGGCAGTTATAGTGTTTCACTTCACAACAGGTAAATCATTAATGATCGGAGCAGAAGTCTTCTGCTTCGTAATATAGAAATAAGAATAGGATGAGTACGTGCATATTAAATAGGAAGATTAACATTTTCTCACACAGCTAATGATATCTTTTATACTTTAGTCACCCACTAGCAAAACTGTATTTGATAAAAAGCAAATTTTCTGTATTTCTTAATCAGATATTTTTTCATAACATTTCATTATTGGTTTTCAGAGGTCTTGCAATGGTGTATTTGGATGAAAAACACTGCAGGTGTGTACTAGGTAGAAGGAATGCGACAACTGAAGGACCAAGGTCCGGAGCTTATGAGGGTTTATAAGACTTTAGAAGCTGCAGTGGGATAATAAAAGAAGGTTGGTTCATAGACAAGTAAAGGTTGGAGACAACAAAGGAAAGGTACAAATACTGATGAAATCAGTATTATTTAGAAAGACGCAACATGTTCCATATGACAAGAAAACACATTCTTTGTCCCCTTCCTGAATAAAGAGGAGGTAGATACTCCTTAACTAATGCTTCTTTTTGTCAATTGATTGCAGTTTCCCAGCTTTTGGGTCAGTCACCTTATCAACATATAAAGCAGGAGAAATAATGTGAAGCCCAGTTTACTACTTATCTGGCTTCTATATCCCTTCAGACTCCCTCATGTGCAATCTGCACCATCTTGCTTATCTCTTTGATGTTTCCCATCATTTTCCAGAGTTTAATCAAATTTTAAATAATATACAAAGTCATAATGACAAACTGTATAGTCTTTAACAAAGACAGGATAAAAACACAATGCTAATAGTACAACAAAGAAAACCTTCCATGAACACTGCAACATTCAGAAGCATATTTGGTCACTTGGTATATATTGTAAAACCTATTTAATGCACACTGTATGAAATGGAGATCTCCGTGTTCTCCTACAAATTTTGGTACAGCTGATATTTCACACCACTGTATGCATACATGCCAAGTACAAATTGCATTTTAGAATTTCTTTTTATATGTTGCAGTAGAATTTATTGAGTGATACTGAAATATAGAACTGCATTGCTAGTCCTCTCTTTTTTTCCCCCTTCTTTATAGAAATCTGTTTATTTCAATCTATGTCTACTGTTCCTGTTTTGCCTATACTTAAATACATTGATAACCATAGCACATTATCTTCATTATCTGCTTTCTGAGAAGCCATTCACCAGCCTACCTCTGTTTCCAGTGCAAAGTCCTTTCCTAAATGCCTTTTGTTGCTGTTGGTACTTTTCCCTGCAGCAGCCTGGATTTAGGTGGAGTTACAGTCAGCATTCTCCTATAAAAAAGGAATTAAAAAAAAAACCCTGCTGGGATGGCAACAGCCAGGATCTTTTGAAGCTCAAACATGAGTGGCCTTGAGGCCCGTGTAAGCAGATGCTGCATCCTGCTACCACTCCTTGACTGAGCTCTCCTGTGGCTGCTCTAAACTTCTCCAGCACTTGTTGTTACATGGGCCTGTGCTTCACAGCCACCCAGAAACTCTGTGAAGAGAAATATCTGGAGTGTAACCTGAAAACGGAGTGAAACAAAACATATGCACAAAGAAAAAGAGGGAATCTTAGTTATTGGTGTATGACAAAGATGATGTTGGTATGTGCTGGAATTTAGACTCCAGGGCTATAACTGCAGCTTGCAGCCAATGAGCATCAGGGCCAGCTCATCAGGAGAGTCAGCTTGGTCCTTTTCTTTATCAGTCTCCATTTTTGTATGTGTTGCTTTATTCTTTCAGCATACCTGGACTTCACTGGGCTGGTGGGGAGGAGCAGGGGAGCTGTGGTGTGCTTCTCAAGCAGTTATTCCCTTGTTCAGGACTGTATTGGCCATCTGGTTTGGCAAAGAAAGCATGGGCAAGAAAAGCCCCTCCCTCTGCCCCCTTATTTGCATAGAGGAGAGTAATTTGAAAGTGATATTACCTCAATATTATTACAGCAATACCTTAATTATTTTGGCCTTCAATTGTCTTTCCATTTCCAGAAGTGGACTAGTAAAATACAGGATTGAGAAGAAGATGCAAAATCCTGTATCTAAAATACTTCAGTGTGTTTCAGTTGGTAAATGTCCTTTATAGCTGTGCTGACCAGTTTGACCGTTCAGTGTTACCAAGTCTCTGGGGTGTTTTTTGCTTTGCCATGAAAGGTTTACACCTCAGAGCAGAGCCACAGTTGGCAGTGACCTGGGCTGCTAACAGTGCAGCACACAATTTTGATGTTGTAGTTTGGGAGCACTCCCTAGTCATAGGAGTTTCAGCACCATTTGCTAACCCAGGCTACTTCTTATTCCAGAGCTTTTAGCCCCTGTTTTCATGTCACTGCTGAGTGCAGATGTGATCCATGCTGGTTAAAAAGCTATTCAGATAGGAAAGGAGTTGAAAGGAAATATCTTTTAGACAAAGGTGAGATAACATCTCACTCGTATCAATAAATATATTTTTGACTCTGACATACAAGAAAAATTTTTACAGAAAACTCACTGAAGATTTTTAGGATATATAAAAATGAACCTTAAGAGCATTATTAATAGTAAAGGTATTTACATTATAAAAACACCATGCAAATTATCATATGGATATAACCAAGTCAATTTTCTTTTTACCCTAGTGATTCCATTTAAGAAGTTCAATTTCCCCCATTCTCTTTTCTCTTTATCCAATTGTGTGTTCAGATTAGAAAAACCTGCTGTCTTCATGGCAACTAAAATCTTATCAGCAGCACAAAACCAGCCCAGAGTTATATGCAGCCACTGAATCCTCTGAATCCTGCCCTACCTGAGACCTTAATCTTGGCTTCAGAATGAAGACTTTTTTAAATATGAAAGACAATTCAATCTCTGAAAAATCGTGATCCTGGGGCTTGCTGCAACACGGACTCTTGGTTCTGAAGGGAAAAGGAAAAAAACAGGAAAACACGTCTGACTGTGTGCAACTGAAGATTAGAAACCAGGTAGGATGGACCAGAAGACTCTAGGATTGCAGCTTAGAGAATTCATGAAAAAAAGCCCAATGTTCTCTGGTTACTTTTCCGGGCTCTTTTGCTAAAAAAAAAAAAAAAATCACTCAGTGTTTATTTATTCTCCATATATTATGGTTTTCAGACTGCCAGACATTCACCCATTCACCACTGGTCACAATGAGTTGTGGGGTTTTCTCTTGGTTTTGATTATTTTGTCTGGGTAAAAGCATTAGTCAGGTTGTACTTTACACAAGAAGTGTTATTGTTAGACTCATGAATGCAATTAAAAACAGAAATTAATGAAGAATTGTTTATTGCTTCCAGTGTGAACTTTAACTATATGCCCTAAGGAAGGTATAAGATGGCACAAAAGTATTTACCAGCCAATTTCAGTTTATTTCTTAAACTAAGGTCATTAGTGGCTGTGAATGGATCTCATTCTGCTGGTAAATGATTAGAGCTTAGTCCTGTGAGTTTGAGAGCATTGGTTATGGCTGAGAAGAATGCTAAATAATAGGACTTGATGCAGTGTTCTACAATTTCCAAGGCACTGGTATTAGCTATTTGTTTTGCTCTGGAAAGGGGGACTTCTGTCCAAGCAGAAATGGAAGAGAAACATCCATCATCCTCAAAAGTGAATGTACAGGTCTCTTTCTGTATGAGGTAGGCTGGGAGCTATGGGGCTAGTTCTGTGGTGATGTGCTGTTTCTAAATTTGTGCTTCGGAGTCTTCATTGAATTGTGTGTTTTCAATATACTTGGGTCTCCTCCAGCCTCAGTACCTGCTTTACTTGTGATTCCTGATTGCGCAGATACTGTATATCTCTGGTGTGCCAAGAGTGGTATGGATGTATTTTGGCAGAAGAGCACTCAGGTCCTCTGCTGAAGAATTATTATCAAATAAATGGTACCTTAATGTTAAACAGATGAACATGGAAGTCACTCTCTGATAAACATGTGGCATTAATGCAGTGGTGCCATATCAGCCATTGGTAGATCAAAAAGTGTTGTGATGCTGGGCCCTTAGCCAGTGATGGGAAGGAAGAATTCATTCTCATGAGCTGCCAAAGAGAGCCTCAGAAGTGCAAGACATTTGTCCTGCCTAGGCAGAAGGTCATCCTAGCCTTGTGACTGTCCTTGCTTGTTTGGTTTTCCTGTGTCCTGCTTGTTCCCTCGGGGCAGAAGAGCACAGAGGAGGAATCCAGAGTCTGCAGTTTTCTTGCGGGATACTGCACAGACGATGTAAACAACTGCATTGCAGTAGAAAGGGATCATATGGTAGGGAACTGCACCCTGGAGTGCCTCTTTCTCTCTTTACTGGGCCAGAGAACATGAACGGGATGTACATTCTCCTTTGTTATCAGCAGCACGTTGTTTCTACTTAAGCTAATTATAATGTATTGTAATGCGTTACTGCGGTTTTCGTTGCCCATCATGGGTGGTGGTGGGGAAAGTATCTCTAAGAAGGAATCTGGAAAGGCCAGGAGGAAAGCTATAGAAGGACATATAAACAGGACTGGAATGGTTTGAGTTACAGAACATGTCACCTGGTGTTACTATTGCAAAAACATCAATACACCAGGAATGGTAATTAGGTACATCAGTATGGGAAGCAACGTCTTTTGTTTCAGTGGAAAGTGTGTTCTGGACACAGGAGAAACATATGGGAAGGTGAAAAGGCTCTTATTTCCTGGCTGCTTTGGGATCTCATAGAAAATAGCATCTAGGGCAACACAGTATTGTAGTCACTACAGCAAACCAATACTGTAACAGCCTAGAAAAAGAGAAATCTTGGTACCTGTGGTGGGCTCTGCTGAAAAGGCAGCACTGCTTTAAAATCAGATCCGAGTCATGTGAACTCAAAGGGACCAATTATTTTTTTCAGCTGTGCTGGTCTCTCAGCCTAAAGGCACTTAACCCAACTAATCCTACCCTCATTTCAATCCAGAAAATTCACAGGTGGTTCATGTTAGTTTATGGGGACATTCACGATCATCATTTTGATGTTACCACTCCTCTGCTCACTGTTTTTCAGTGCTTTGATGGGGGGATTGGTTTTCCTTATAGTCACAGATGGTTGCTGTTTGACAGGCTGACAGGCAGACAAAGTAAATAGGCATGAAAATAAAATATTCCTTTGTTTTGATGAGTCAGGCCAATGTCATGTGGGTAGACACTGCTCTGAAATCCTTCTAGCTGTGTTATGATACGGAGAGGATATTATGCATAATGGTAAACAGGAATTTTACATCATTCTTTCCTGGATTGTCCTGTTGAGGATTTGATCAACAAATCTGAGTTTACAATGAAATTTCACTAATACTTTTTCAGTTAAAGTGGTAAGTGTTGCTATTACATAGTACTGTGAAATTTCAAGGGGTTAGTCTGGAAAAATCCCACCTGGCAAAGATGTGCCTGATCCTGCATATCAGTGGGGGTTTTGAGTACAGATCAATTGCAGGGCGAAATGCTACATAATTATTGCGTGTGTGTAACTATCTGCTTGCCTTCATTCACAATGCAGAAGAGACATAAAAACAAAACCAAAATTTGCAAAAAAAAACCGCTCTCACAGGCAGACACCTGGTCTCACCAAAGAGATGGATCCTGATATAACAATAAACTAGTTACCTAGGCAGTATAAATGTTTTTATGACAAATTTATCTCTAATGAAAAGAGAAATCCAATAAATCAATAGTGATTTTGAAATCAATGAAATACTTTGGAATAAGGACTGCTTTATGACATTTGTGGCTACTCTTGAAGAAAAGTGACATCTGGACAGTGAACTCTCCAGGGGTAGTTTTGTGGAATTGGAAATCTGGTTTTCCGTAAAGAAATTGTTACTGACCTATTGATGTGATATGACATTGCTTCCTTTTTAGCAGGTTAGTCAGTAATACAGAAAGTTAGTCCCACCAGCCCTTAAAGTGATCTTCTGCCACTTAGAGGTGGCGGTGGGGGAGTGGTCAAATAGGGAACTGGCTGACTGGCCCCAGGGAAGGATGGTAGCATGACAAATTTCTCTTTGCATATCAATTAAAGTGACCCTGAAGGTATGTTTTTTGTCATTACCTTTATTTTAATTGAAAATAATGATGCTACCAAGAAAATACTGATACATTACCAAGCTAATGACCAGCTCTTTATATTCGGTACTTGAAATAAATGATTTGGTTAGTGTAAATAGTTGAAAAGAAGCGGGGAACTTTTTTATACAGTTCTCTCTTTTCTGTTCCTGAATGGTTTTGCAGGATCAGGTTTATCTGATCAATGAAGCAGTTTGTCAGGTACTTCTGCTGAAAAGGAGAATCAAGTCTGTTCTTCCTAAGGTCTCTGGGGGAAGGGAGGGGGGAAAAGAGGCGGGAGGNGCGGGAGGGGGGGTGGGAAATGTTATTTTTTTTTAATTTAGGATTTAACAATTTTGAGAGTCTAGTGATGCATAAATACCTACAGCGCTCAAACCAAAACTCCAGATTAAGACCTTTGAGTGAGCTCTCGCTACGAAGACCGCATCTCCCATCAATCCGTAATCAATAGAACAAAAGCTACTCGCGGGCGGCTGCAGGCGTACTTTACACAAGTACTCCACGGCGCCCCGTGGAGATCCCGAAGCCCGGCGCCTGAATTCTCAAGCTGGGTCGATGAGCAGATGGGAAACGTGGCAAGAGGCGGCTGCGGCAGCAGCAGCGGAGTTTGCGGGGGTGGGGATGAATGGCCCGGTACCCACTGGTGGAGAGTGCCCCTGTGCGGCGGAGCTCCGCCGGCGGCGGGGCCGGGATGCGCCAGGTCAGCCCGCGGCTCGGGCGGCGCTTGGCTTCAGCCGCTCCCCGGCCCGGGACCGGCAGCCCCGGGACCGGCGGGAAAGAGGAAAACAAGCCTGCAGAAAAAGCATCTTGCTCAGTTGTTGAACTTAGTCCTAAACATTTTCCTGGTGGTCCGGTCACACGAACATTTCCAAATCTCTGGTTGTGCGTGAGGAGTCCCAGAGCATGGAGTTCTGCCACCGCTTTTGGAAATGTCTGTGTCTCTTTGGCTTAGTTTGGTAGTTGGAATTTGTTGTCCCGCGTTTCCTAAAATGGTTTGATGGTTCTTCCAGCAACTGGACAAAAAAAAAAACAAAATCAAAAACAAACGGGGGACGGGACGGGACACGACGACTGTATTTTTAAGGAAAATATTTTAAACTATTGTTTCTTAAGAATTGTAAATACCATAATCTTTAATTTGAATTTGCTCTGCTCGATATGCATAGAATCCCACCAGACTATATTTCATTAAGAAAAAAGACCAGGGAAGACATTGCAGACCATTGATTTAAAAATTTTGGCTGGTGTTGGTACAACCTGGAAATTAACACTGTAAATTTGTATTGATAACTTGCCTTCAGCTGGGTAAATGTGTGCCTCTGGGTTAGTAAAATTATGTCTATCAGTGGAAACAACCATAAACAGAGTCAGAAAAAAAAGTATTTTCACAGAACAATGGATTTTCTGGGTTTGGAATGGGTTGCCTGGGGAGGTGGTGTAGTCACTATCCCTCTGGGTGTTCAAGGAAAGGTTGGCTGAGGTACTAAGGGACATGGTTTAGTGAGTAATATAGGTGGTAGGAGGACAGTTGAACTGGATGATCTTGGAGGTCTTTTCCAACCTTAATGATTCTGTGTTTCTGTAACAAATTTCTTGGTGGTTATTTTCAAATACTTTCCCAAGTTGAGATAAACTAAGGCCAGGGAAGACTATTTTTTCTAAAAAGGCATAAAGAGAACAGGGATCTAATGAAGAAATAACCAGCAATTATATTCTAAAAGCATATAGAATTACATGTGAAATAGATACATTGAGATTCATAGATTATTTCCTATATATTCAGAGTAAATGCTAATGCTCAAATGCTTTTTGAACTCAGGTATTAAAAAAAAAAGTTAAAGACATCTCTCTGTAGCAATGGGCATCTGAAATAATGGTTTGACCATGACTAGGTCAATCTGTATTGGAAGCATTTCTTTTTATTTATAGCTGTGCTAGATTCTGCTATTGTGGTTTTTTTTCCATCGAGTTCTCTTGCTTCTCCCAGAATCTGCAAGAGGATGATGTTTTTTTTCTCATTTTTCTAGCCCTATGTCATGAATCAAAAGATAATTTAGAAAATAATTGAAAATGTTAATGGCTTTATTATTGAGTCATGCTACAAATTACGAGGCTTCAGGCTTTTCTGTGAGGTATGTGAAGGTGGAAGCAGTTACACAATCATTCATGGAGTCTCAGGCTTTGTTTCTGAGCAACTTCAAAGATTTGTTTGTCACAGCATAACTGTTGTCTTTCTCTTATGACGACGGCATTTCTTCAATCTGCCTTCTGAAGAATCCTAGAGGACTTCTACACCACAAGTCTCACTTAGGTCTGTGAGAGAAACCTGCTGACAGAAAGATTTGTTGGACATGTCCCATGGTATAATTTTTTAAAATTGTTTTCAGTGCTGGAGCGACCTCGGTTAATTTTCTCTCCCTCACCTTCCATAAAATATATATATAATCGCTTTTTATAAAATGTAAATAAACTCAAATGACTAAAGCACTCTTAGTCATAATATTTAAACTTAAATGTTAATAATAAGTTGTTAACTTCAGTTCCTACTGGCAAGAGTAACATCGTCCATCTACAGTTCCTCTGTCCTGAGTTAATAGTTGAGCTTTTTAATCATGTTAGGTTATTTTATTTTTTCCCCACTTTTCTCCATATGTCTATTGCTTAGGGAAAATTCATGAGTCAAAATTCTCCCTTGTTTTAGGGAACTGAAAATGAGAAAAATAATTCAGCTTGTTCAGCTTGTGTCTTTGCTTTAAATCAATCTTGAAAAAATTTATCTTTCCCACGAGCCTTTCAGATACACAGATCTCATTTATGCAGCTTCTGTGCAACTTTCTTCAGAGCTTTCATTTGATTTGCTCATCCATGTGCTTCTGCATGCTCACATTGGTTCTTGGGCTTAATAGGAAATGCATCAGGTCTTTGTGATGTTTCGGGTACTCTGGGTAAATTAGATCCTTAAAATACAGCTTAGCCTAATAGGTCACCCTGGAGTGTAAATAAATAACTAAAATCCTTCTCCATAGTAAAATGAAAAAAAAAACCCTGCTTAACTACCTCCACAGCACTGGAGAATAATCATTAAAGTGTATGTGGAAACCAGTATGAAACATTTAACTTCTTATTCCCTAAAGCTCACAGTTTTGACTCCTCCCTCTGCATCTTCCTCTGGGATTTCACTTGAGGGAGAGACCATCTTTTTGTACTTTGTTTGCACAGTGCCCTGATGCATGTTGGGGGCTCCTTGTTAGTACTGTTAGAGGAATAGGCCCTGTTTGGAATCAGAAACTTCATTAAAACGTTTTATTATGCTGTATTCCATTCTCACCAGGTTTACATATGCTAAGACCTTCATCATGAATCTAAATGCATTAAGGAAGGAAACAGAAATCTGTGTGGTTGATAAAGCGTGCTTGAATAGATGTGCTTTGTCAGACAGGTGATATTATCTCATAATTCATTTAAGCATAGACTGCAATGCCTGAAGCACCTCTGGGCCAAAGGCACTGCAGACCCACTCTGGCCCCAGATCCAGAGCCCCCAGCATGTCCTGCACCTCATAGAAGCTCTGTTAAAGCACACAGCATGCTTGCTCAAGTGGCTGGTGAGGTCCCTTGCCAGCCAGAGAGGACACAGGTATCACCTTTCCATAAAAAAGGCAATGCACAGTTCCCCAGTTTCTGCTGGAAAGCAGGGCTGCTGCTGACCTGCATTACCCCAGCAGGGTAACACTCCCTCCCTTTGTGGTGGGGAAGGCTTGCTCCCGCCAAGGTCATGACGGAGTAAGGACTCAGATGACAGAGCTTGCTGCAGAACGTTTTAGGGTCCTGATTCCTCACTCTCTGGACGAGGCTCTAGTCTCCCATTCAGCCTGTGCATGCTCTTTTGGCTTACCTCTCTATTTTGTTTTGTAGGAATTGGGGTTTATAGACAGTGATTGATGCCAAACTGGCTCTTGCCCAGGATGCCGCAGGTGCAGGTCTCCAAACCTGGGAGTTAAGATGTTCTCCCTGGCCAAATTAAATGGCAGGGAGACTTGATTTGAGGAGGACTGACTGAGGGGAAAGACAGAGGTAAGAATGTGTCCTGTTAACTTCACCATTTCAGAGATAAGACATTGAAATTCTAGGAAAGAAATGTCATTGTGCAGGATTGGGACACCACTAAATGTGCATTTCAAGCACAAAATTAATGAATCCTTCCAAGAACCTTAAAAATTTGTTATAAATTGACGTCAGCACTAGATATTTCTTATTTGAGCTACTAGCTTTCAGTAGGCTGAAAACCAGTTCAGTTGCCTATTCTGCTGCCACTTGATGCAGTTCATGTCCCACCTTCCTCTGTTGCTCTTCCTCTGTTGATCACCGGTCAAGACTTTAACCCCCTAATAGCAACCTGAACTCCTTTAACCCCCTAATAGTGACCTGAACTCCTCCTCCTCCACTCAGAGGCTTCTGTGATCTGTCGCCGCTTTATCAATGTGAACAGTGCCTTGCCCCCTGACCCCTAGGCCAGCCTGTGAAGATATACGATATGGATGCTTATGTACCACCTACAAGCGGTTTGTGCAGAATAGCAAGCACTAGGCACTACCCCTGAGGTTGCTAGCGGAGCAAATAGAAGCACCCATGTGAAGGAACAAGAACCAGAGCTGCTGCTTCACAGGGTCTAGAATTGGTACTTCTGGTTTAAAGATAATCACATATCCTACATAGATTAAACGGCAGGGCCAACCCAGTGATGGAGAGGAATTTTAGCATGGAAAGAACAGTTAAAGAAAAGAATAGATAAAAAGGCAAACAGAAAAGGTGATTTGTCACAGTTTTATTAAGTCTCAAGCAAATAAGTAGCATAAGCATGAAGAATTAAAGTAAATGATAAAGATATAAAATCTATACTTTATCACTGTGACTTCTTCCAGGTCTAGCAGCCTGACACTAAGCCACTATCAGGCCTCAAAAAGGATTCATGAATCTAGGAGTTGAAGTGCTGCTTTCTTTAAAAGCTGAAGAAAATATAAAATCAGAGTAGAATTCACAGGCTTTAACAGTAAATTCATTAGGAGAGAGCCAGGAAAAAAATCAAACCGGAAAACCTGCTCTGGATAAAATATTTTAGGGTTATTTTTTGTTTTGTTTCTGTTGTGGGTTTTTGTTGTTGTTGTTTTAAATTATGCATCAGAGAATAGACTATCAGTTTTCAAAAATATAGAAATGGCCTGGAACTGGCAATACCCTTGTGAAAGAAGAGAAGGTCTGTTTTGAAATGTTTTCCATCTGTTGGTTTAATGCCAGAAGCAGTTCCTCTGGGTCTCAGACTTTGCATACCTATGCAGGAAGGCTCACCAGGTTCCCCTCAGAAAGACTAATTCTGGGAAAAATTTCATGGTGCGATCCGATTAGTCTTTTGTAGCTGCAAAAATCTTCACAAAAATAGCTCACTGAGTTCATGTGCATTGAGGAGTTCAAGTGAAAAGCCATCAGTAGAACTGAATTAAAACCATAGAGCCAAGGTCTCTCCTGGTATAAATCATGTGCATTGCTACAATAAACCAACATGTAACAGAAGCAATTCTTCACACCACTGAATTTTTGGCGTGAGAGCTGTTCCCAGAATCCAAATCTTTCTGCTTTAGCTTCCGTATTTCTTAGTATGTAGGAAAACCTAAACTACAATATGCTGTAATAATTTTGTGACATATGAGAATAGAATATATGTGACCTAGACTCTAAAAAACCCCTGTAAAATATGTTGGGATTTATCTTATTTTTCTTTTTTAATGGTCTTGGTCACGCTAGTAAATGGCATTTTCTTATCTGTAGAATGTAGTGGAGGTATTGTACCATGTCCTGATTTTACCAGTCAAAGCCTCTTTCTCTTTTCATAGTCATAAAATATATGTCAAGCACTGTGAGCAACTCCTTTATGCCTTGCTTGCAGTGCTGCAATTAGGATCATACTGTGTCATATTCGAAGCTCAGTGACTGTTAAATGTGCTACGCCTGCATCACACTAACTACTATATCAGTCATTTTCGATGACCCTCTTGAAAATTGCTGCCAAAAGTTTATATGTCAGAAATCACTTTCAAAATGCTTATGAAGTGAAGAATTTTCACAGCTCTTTACCTACTCAAATACTAAAAACTGTCAGTCAACGAAATCGGGCTCGACAGTTTATATTCCAAGACTCACTATTCAAAGATTTGCTTGAAAAATTATTCCTATTATCTGTCAGCAATTGGGCTCTGTGTTTAGTCAGTTGCTCACTTTTATATTGTGATAACCACTGCAAGTTGCCACAAAAGATCTGCCAGAACCCTTGGCATTATTTTAAAATGAGATGAACTGGGGTTGTGGTTGTGTACTTCAGCACTGCAGTACTTCAATGTTGTTGCCTGTTGTGTGAGTTGGAAATTTGACCCTCTTGCCCAAGCATCCATTTGTTTTCATTCAGAACTCTGTACTGTTTCATTGGCATCTTCAGTCCCAAGTCACAGCAAAAATATGACCCAGGCTCTGGACCCAGGAAATACTTTTACAAAACAGTTAATATTTTTCTGAGAAGAGAGTTTAAGTTTTTAGTTTTTATGAATTTGAACTGTAAACTTATCCTATAAATCCAACATTGAGGATGATGCTTGATTTACAACTGAAACTCTATTTTAACTTTTGAATTTTCTGCAAAAATAAATCATTAATCTGCTCTGCTGTAGGTGGGGTCTTAGTGACATGGTTTAGGTCCAAGCCTAAGCCTACTGAATCTATAGGCTCTTTGTTTATTTGATAATAGCTATTTGGCCATCAATATTATGCTAAGAGTCATTAGCTACAATGACCTGTTACTAATTAAAAGTGAATCACTCTTATTCAGAAGTTCAAGGCTGGTTCATCATCCTGTTACAATGACTGGCAAAAATGCAGTAGGAGTTCATGTGCCCTGTTGTCAACCTGTACCAAAACATTTCATAGAGGAGTTTCCTCAGTGCCATCAGTCCTTTTGCTCAGCCTGAGCAGGCAGGGGATATGGGTTCTGGGGATGCAAAAATCAAGCTCATAGGTACTGAAGGCTGTCAACAAGACCTATCCAACAATCCTCCTCAGAGCATATTAAATGCATATCTATATGACTGGGTTCTTCACAAAGCAAAGTAATATAAAAATTCTATTGCAGTCATGTCTTCAACATAGTAGAAGATAGGTTTGTGCTCTTCTTCTTCTCAAAGGACTTAATTTCCTTTTTTTTGCCTTTCAAGGAGATGACTCAAGCTCTAGGAGCAAGATTCCAACAGAAAAGAGGGGAGATCTGTGTTCTTGACTTTTGATTGTATTTTGCATTAAACTCTCACTGGATAAACACAGATAATACTGGGACCAAGGCACAATTGCAACCTAGCCACTATGTGTTAACCAAAGAGCTTTTTAGAACTCTTGTAAGGATGCTGCCTAATTTTTCCTACTGGACCAACTACCACTAAAACAGCGAGGCTTTGCCCCCATTTAAAGCTGAATCTCTTTCTCTTGTGAAATGGTCTCTGTAGCCCCAGGTTGGGTAGTCAGTCACAGGGTGGTTTCATGCAGTGCTGCCTTGTGTCCTTGAGGAAGGGGACCTGTCCCTGTCGAATACCCAGTAGCAATCAAGTCTTTTTCTGCAAAGTGTAAGGTATGTCATAGAGCTTCCTCTTCATATGGCATGTATGTATGGCAGCTATAAGCATGTAGGTGTTTATTTAAAAGATATATATAGGTGTATAAATATTTATGGCTATAGCAACATAGGTACCAAAAAATGACTGTAGCTGGTGTTAAATGAATGCATAAAACCATAGAGGTGTCAGTGGGAATGTCTTCACTGGATTTCATGGGCATTCAACCAGGCTCTCCCCAGAAAAAGAAATTTCTCTGCTGGGTACAGAGAGTTCTGTGAATATGATTGCTCTTGGACAGGAGGAGAGACAAAAGCATTTCTAACAGTCTGCTCTTGTTTTTCTGCAGTCTGGTGAGGAGCCTTTTTGCTGTCTGGCCTAGTCATTTTAAACACCAAGACTTTGGATGGTATTTCTTTGACTTTGGCCTCATTTCCCTTGCCTAGCACAGAGTGTTAGCTGTCAGAAAGACTTTAGAACACAGGCATTCAGCGGAGGAATTTCTCCAAGAATGGAGCCAGTATATTTTTAATTACATGATAAGAAAATCTATTGTATCTATTGTTCAATGTAGATATTCCTCCCTTGGCATCATAAATGTGTCTGACCTTTTATTACAGGCAAGAGAAAGCAAGATTTAGACAGAAACAAATACGTTGTAAGGGAGTGTCTGCATTCATATATGTTATGTATATACAAAAAAAATCTAAAATAGATGACCACTAAACTAAGACACTAAAGGAGATGAGATTAGGGTTAGTGACAGTACTGCTTTGGTTTTGGTCAAATATATTGCTGAATCGGACACCTCAATTTGACTATCGTGACCTTCTTTAATTTTTTTTTTCTCAATGAATGCTATAAACCACCTCAAGAGGCCTGCAACAGTGGGCTTCACTACAAAGCTTTTGAAGCTCATGGCTATCTCTGTTAGAGTTACCTGTCAAGAAAACAGCAAGTCAAATTGGAAGGTTTAATCTAAATAGAACAGGACTCCTTAACTGCTTGTTGTATTATCTGTGGTTGCTGGAGTGATAAATCTGTTTGAGAATGCAAGAATCGTTTAACCCTTTTTAGATGCTTTTCAAAGAGTTATGTGCCAAGTGCACAATGGAAATATGTGATGGTCTCTGTATATCCCCAAATTATACAAATTGATAATAACTGCAGTATGAAGACCATTAATGCCCTAATCTTAAGGCTAAAGCAGATTTTCTTGAGAACATGTCTTACTAGGTTGACAAAAGAAGGTGAGTGATGTTGGTGAGGAATTATACCATAAGTAGTGCAGTAGTGAGTCGTCCTGTTCTGACGAGTCATTTTTTTCTAGATTAAATTACATAACATAAAAAAAGCTAAGCCTTAAATAAGAAGGGCTAATTTAAGAATAGGATCCGTGGGGATTAGGTCTGGGCTGTCACTGATCCTGGTAGACAATGCAATTCTGCTTGTAATTCCTATGGCCATTTGCCGGGTGAAATCCCTGGATCAGTTCAAACTCCCACCACTCCATTTGGAATTCAGGACCAATGACAAAAATGGGGACCAGACAGGCGTCTCAAAGTGTTGTTTAATGGTGAGAGTGCAATACACTAACAAAGGGTAGTTTGCAACTGCAGAAATGTCAACACTCAAGATTACTTGAGTCAGTCCCCACCCTGGCTTGGAACCTTGGAATTTGGGTTTCTTTATAAACTATAGGAGTGGTCTTTATCTGAGTGCAGCTTAAGAGTAACTGCTTTTGTTCACTGAAAGATCGACTTTTGAATTTTAAATCCTTTGCTTTCTCATTTTCACTGTGCCTCTCCTCTTTGACAACCTGGTGGGGGTGGGTTCAACAGGGGGTCAGCACTTGTGTTGCCTCTCAAGTGTTGCTAGATGGGTAATTATCTGAAGGTGTTGCATTCTTTTCTACTCATGGGAACTAGCCCTCTGTTAAGGTAATGCTAGATAGTTGGACTAATTATATATATATATAAAATATTCTTGTACTCTTTCAAAATAACTCTTAAACCAATGTTTACCTGCTGCTACTTACAAGCACTGGCAAACATTGCTATTGCAGTTTAAGTTTTTAACTTCAGATTTGCAAGAGTTTACTGTCTCTCAGCAATGTGTTAGCAGAAGAAAACACACGTATGGTTCTACCTCTATCACTTATAGTGAACATCAGAAGTCTTGTACAGGATAAAAGAAATATTTCTGTGGTCTGTTTTAGATCTAACAGTCAGGCTGGTCTCTCTACTTAGAGTGTTATGTCATTCCTTCTTGTTACGAGCACTGAATGTTATTTAAAAGTAAATAAACCAGCTTCCCCCTAAAGTTTGCAAACTTATGTTTTATTTAAGATCACCTTCTTTTGGCTAGATCCCGTAACTGAGGCAACATTCGGGATCTTTGTCCGGAGGAAAAAGACATTCTTTTTCAAAATAGTGAATGAAGATACAGCAGATAAACCAATTTCTTTTTCCTTGAGATTACTAGCTGAATAACAACCTGTACAGATGGCTGTTGGCAAAAATATGCACAAGAAAAGCATTATCCAGGGAAGAGAGAGACCATGATTAGGTAAAAGTGCATATGGAAGTGATCCTTTAATGGTGCAAGCATTGCAAGGCACAACTGCAATTGCTCAAGTACAGTAACATCATATACAATTACAATTGATATGTTTGCCAGCATATAGCTCTGCTAAATTTTAGCATCGCTGTAGCATAAACTGTGACAAGCACCCTCAAATTGCTAAGTTCTCCCAGCTTGCTAAGGGTCTGCAAGACCCCTCTCTTGGCTCTGTGAGTGCATGCTCCCAGTAACTTGGCTGTATCACCTGGCATGTTGGGGTGGCCTGGAGGAGAGTTGGAGACGCCCTCCTAGAAATCAGTTCACGGTTGTTGGGGTCTCCAACACTGCTTATCTCTGGTTCATCTGGTTTCTTATAGTTACCTTTGTGTACCCTCAAATCTTCATGATTGGGGGTCTTCTGTATTCCCTCTTTCCTCACAGCCCGACTGCTGCCCCTGGGGAGTTTGCTCAACTCCAGCACTGTTAATCTATTTACCATATGGCTTCCTAAACGTTAAATCAGTATTTTGCTAAATATGTTTAAGTCAACCATTTGATTTTTGCCTACATCCTTCAGTCAGCAGTTTGTTAGTTCCTGTCTTGCCACCAGAAATGTTAAAGATATTTGAGTGGGGATGGCAATTTGGTTGCTGATGCATCTTGCTGCAACAGTTCCATTTCCCCTATCGCTGATTCATGATCCTTTGATGTCCTAGAGAGAAAAAAACGTGATGGAAATTTTCCTTGTTTTCTTCACCTCTCTACCCCTCATCCCCCCTCCTCCCTGGTTGTTCTGGGGGTTTTGGTTGTTGCTTTTTTCTCCACCCCCACCTCCCATCCCCCTTTTTATTTTTTCCTTTTTCCTGTTGTGTTATTAAACTTTCTCCTCCAAAACGTAAAGGATATCAGATTTCATGTAAGGAAAATATGGAATGTTCCTGATTTGTCATAGAAAAGTGCTTTTTTACACTGTCTGCCTCTGCAAGAAGCAGAGCAATTTCTGAAAGTCTTTTTTGGAGTTCCCATAACATCCAGCCATGTGATGCCTAGTCTTCTGTGTGCTTCCTGGGGAAACTAGCATTTTGCTGGATCCATTCTCTTGTCTTGACTGAGGGATAAGCAAAGGGCAACCAGTGAAGCAAATCTTTTTCCTGTACACCTTCCCTTCTCTTTCCAGTTTAACCCTCCTGGGTTTTATTTGCAGGCAAAATCAAGGAAGGTACTCTTTCTCTGTGGCAAAAGGAAACAGGCCTATATTGCTTGCTAGAGTAATTGTGAATTGAAACAAGCAGTAGTTGAGAACAGACTGGAATCAAATCCCTTAACACTGATACAGGTTAAGTGATTTATGTGATAGCATTGCTCCAAGTACCTCATAAGGCAATTTAGTTGTGTCCTCCCTCAATGGAATCTTTAAGAAAATATTTAAATTGGTCATAAAACTGAGAAAACTAGTGTTTTACTAAGTGCTTAGCTAGGTCAGCTATTGCTTGTGATCCTTTCTTCATGCTATAGCTCAAATTTCATTAGAAGCTGCTTTTCCTTCAACTTAAATAATCCTTTAAAATCCTTATAAAAATGGAAGACACACATGCCTGAACTCTTTTTCTTCTACTAAAGTGCACATTGCACAAATGAAACTGACTTTCAGATTATGATTTGCACAGAACTATATAATATAAATGCATCTGAAATTTATAGCACACCACGAACTGTTTAATACTCAGCACTTAAACTGCTGTTTCCACAGCAAGCTGTAATAACTGAAGATTTAATACAGAACCTGATATCTGGACAGTTATTAACATTGTTTTCTCAGTATTTTACTGCCTGCTTGTAAACACTAGTTTATTGAAATGTAATAGTATGTACATGGTCATATAAACTGTGAAAAAGAACAGGTTGTTTTCTTTGCCAGAGGTACTGCAAATGTAAATGAAAAAATCTAGACCGTGAACTTAAACATCTGTTCTTATATACAGAAAAAGTAAATCCCTTCCTACCACACTGTTTTGACCTCATGTTGAGACTTTTTAACAAACAGCCAGAGGAAGTTCCTGCTCTGCTGATTTGTTTAGTTTGTGTTTCAAACTCTGCTATTCCCTTTAAAGACGTAGCATTCCCTCCCTTCTCCCTCTGTAATCTCTAAACAGGAGGAAGGACACTTCAATGAATAGTGTTATTTTTACCACTGGCTTTTGTGCCAACAGAAATGTAAGGTTTAATTCTATTAGACTGCAGAATTCTATTAGATTACAGAGATTAAAAATACCCAAAGAATCTCAGTAAATGGTCATGACTCGATACTTTCATGTTCCAAAGAAAGTACCTTCTCTGATCTTATTTAAGTATATTTTAAGATTTCACCTCTCACTCCTTGTCACTTTTGATAGATATTTTAGGGTTAAGACCTTAGCAACTGTACGAAACAAAACTAACCAACCAACCAAAAAAAATCCTTTATGCATGGACAGGAAAACAGGTATTGAAACCAGTGAGGTGTACTTTTGACTGGCATGAGGAACTACTGGTCATCCAATAGATTTAAAAATTAGGATAAGATGTTAAGGACCTACCTTCATTCAGGTAAGTGAGAAAATCCTAGCTGAACTGTCAGAGATAACCCACATCAGCCCCCATAATAATTTTTGTGAAAGAAATCTATTTCGTTCATTAGGAAGGGAAAATACACAAAAAAATCAGTAGCTGTTTTGGGAAGGAGGATGTCATACCTTAAGCTACAGAATTAAGTCCAGAATCTGTACAAATAAAACCAGCTTTCATGTACCTCTTGTCCAGACCTTCACTTTCTAAGACTGGTGTTGTGTTTTGAGACTTAAGATATATCTTCAAGTGCTTCCCCTGTAATCCATGACACATGATTTCCTGATCTCTAGCTACTATTCTTTGGCTAGATGCTACGTTTCAGAGCTTTTTCTTGCTTTGTCCACAAAGATAAGTAGATGAGAAATGGAGCCAGACTTTAACTTGATGGATACTTCCCAGTTGCTGAGTCTGCTTCAATTTTGCTCTAAAAAGAGAAATTTATAATTAAATTTGGTCTACAGCTAACTTCAAACACCACACAGCTGCTTCATATATATAGTTATGTTGGAATTTTAGACACCTGACGAGTACAATTTATTTGATGGGGTTTTAGATCTAGACATTAGCATATTACAGATATGGCTGAGAAGGCATCTGGCATCTCTGATACCTTCTGAAATGTTCAGACACAGAGGCATTACCAATACTTTCTGTGTATTTAACCTTGAAGGAAGAAATAAATTAAAACAAAAGAGTAGTAAGTGGAACATTATCTTCATAAGAGAAGAAGTGAAAAGACCTACTAGGACAACCATTACTTCAATAGGAAACTCAGACTAGCACTGAAGTGTTGTGTGTGTGTTAATATTGTATAGATGGAAAAGAATTTCCAAAGAGTTCTTACTGGTCCTTTTTTTTTTTTTAATATTTAAGTCTACAGTACTAAAAATACACATTCCAGTATTAGAAAAGAAATCTAAAAAAGAATAAACAGAAATTCCTGTGGCAGAGAAGTGATTTATTTTTAGCATTATGGAACTGAGCTAGTCTTTTAAATGGCAACTCCTTGGGTGTTTGGTTTCTTTAGTGTGAGAAGGCCCTCTCTACGTTTACAGGTAGAATAGACAGACAACAAATGAAATACCTGCCACCAGTCTATTTTACTACTAGCTTTGGATTCATTCACTTGCACACAGGAAAAGTGAACAGAATGATTCTTTGATCCAGGCTGTAGCTATTTTTAGCAACAGTGACTGTATCTATCACATACTATGAGTTTTAACTGAATGCAGATTCCAGAGGAGCTGTAACTAAAAGACTATAGATTATGCAACAAAGATACAGAGTGCTTCGTTCACTGGTCAACAGCAGTGCTGTCCTTTTACCCTTTAGAATGTCATTTTAATAATCCTAACATGATCCAACAGGGCTTCAGTAACTATGGTTTGGTTTTTATTTTTTGTTTGTTTTGTTGTGGGGTTTTTTGTTGTGTTTTCTTTTTTTTGGGGGGGGGGATGTCTAGTAGAGAATAAAAGTATCAGATTAAGAAAAAAAAAAGTTGCCAGATTTGATTTTTTTTTAATGAAGTTTTCTCTTTCAAATTTCTCCTCCCTGTCTAAATAGAGCCGTTGATATACATATTATAGTAATATGGTGGCTATGTTTCACAAACAGATATTTATTCACTATATTCTAGCATGAGATGGGATCTCCTCTGCACATACAGTGTATAAAAGAATCTGGAGTGGCTTTGAGAGGAATCCAAGCATTTTAATACTCCTCAGTTGCTCTCTAGCACTACAGCTCATTTCCTTTCACTCTCAGATTCCCAACCTGCGAATATACAGCCAGTGCCAGACTGTTTTCCGCAAAGACTGCTTTTGTTCCAACACAATTGTGAGAACTGTGGCCAAAGGTCTGATAGCTCCAGAACATCTTTTAACATCAGGGGTGAGTTTTGCAAACCTTGGTTGCCAGCCTAAGGCATTAGGGAATCATAATCCTGACCATGCCATTTTAAAATGACTGAAGGAGCAAAGACTTGAATATACCCTAGAGTTTGAGTTATGTTTTCTGATACTCTAGGCTCAGGGTAAATAAAGCTTGTGCTTTTGGTAGGCTGGTTGCATGTCATCATCTGACACTAGTAAGCTAATCTGTATCACAAAATTAAAATTTCAGGTACTTTTTTTTTTTTCCCCCTGCATGTATATATTTAATGCAAAAAATGTGGTTAGAGACTTCATTAACATAAGTGACAACAGTACATGAAAAAATAGGGCTTACTGTCTAGGTAAAGAGAGTACTGTGGAGAGACATCTTTTTCAAATCTGTCTGTATAGAATTAAAGTTTAAAACCCTCCCATAATTACCTTCAATGTGAACTTGTTCTTCATATCAGCATTTTATTTTAAAATCTACAGGCATGCATGAGAAATAAATCCAAGTAAAGTATGCAAAATATGTATTATTATGGCTCATTAGAGCTCGATGCACTCTCCAAGTACAGAAGATGCTATCATCCTGCTCATGAACTCCTGGGGGAGTTTGAGTGGGAAAGAGAGAGATGTAATGTTGAAGCAGAGTAGTCTGTGGAAGAATTGGCATCTCCTTGACCATTGCCATAGTACCATCATTTACACCTTGAACCTCAGAGCTTAAAGTCTTATCAAGCAAGAGAAGCTGTTTTTTGTGCTGCTCTACTACAACTGTAAAATTTGCCCAGACTGTAAGGCAGTAGGGATCAGCTGAGCAGTCCGTATGAAACATTGCGGTTCTGGTACTGAAGTGGTATATACCTGCTCTGTGTGGTATTGGTGATTACTCAGGCTAACAAGCAGTCTAAAACTGGCCACAGCAGATTACTCGTTCAAATCCAGCCCTTGTAGCTCTTCCCATTGCTAATTCTCTGCTTCAGCCTTAAGCCTTGCCATTGAGTACATAAGAAAACAGCGTATTTCTTGGCTGACAAACTCACCTGTATCTGAGAGTAAAGTGATAGTAACCATTAAAAGGTGAGACTTCACACTATATTAGCATGTATGCTGATATAACAATAGGCTTCAGTTTTCTTTCTTCTAGCATTGTTATTTTTCTTTTAAAATTCGTTGTAATTATTAAAATATTACTCCACTAACATTATGCTATTTGTTATGGTTTAAGGCCAGAACTTCTCTTGACCTTGCTGTTATGTCTAAAATAAAGTTGGAGCTTACTCTGTGATGATTCCTTTGGTGTCCAAGAAAGTCTGACCTGGAAGTATGTTAAGCTTAGCCCAGGTGTCTGTGTATGTATCTCAGGGCTGGCTGAGGGAATGTAAATCTTGAACAGAGTATGCCTCAGTCCACTAAGGAACAAATTCCATGTTCAAACAGGCCACAAAAAGTCGTAGTCCTCATTCACTTATGCTAGCACAGATTTCTGAGTTATTTTGAAAGCTTAAGACTGCACAAAGGTCTTAAATTTCAAATATATTTGCATTGAACATCACCACATAACCACTGTATTAAAGTACAAAGGATACATAAGTCAAGCTCAATAAAGGTGTGAGTAGACCTGAGTTTTATCCATCCACATTTCTTATTTTATTTTTCATGTTGATATTTTCAAGATGGAATGAAGCTGTACAACATAAAATTAATTATTCCCCCATATATTTGGGTATAATAGCTTTCCTAAACATGTCTATTCCTAAAGAAGTATAATTTACCAAGGCATCCTTGTGTGTTTGATCTACCTATTTGTCTATCTAATAAACTACAAAATTATTCAGTGAAATTAATTTTATAAAAATTTTTTGATATCTCTAAAGGCTTACTACATTTTTTTTTGGACTGTTCTTATTGTCTTCCTACCTAATATTTTCTTGAAGGTTGAAAGGACAAGAGAAAACATACTGTAAATCAGTTGCCTCTTGCTTGATAGATTATAAAAAAACTTTTGATCTTTTCATCTTGAAACATTACCTAAAAGCTTTTTCTTTTTGGCTAGCATCCCAGGTTCCAAATGTCATTCAAAGGATACATTCTCATGATATATTGTCTGATACTCTATATCCTTGTATAAATTTGTATTTTGGGGGGTATATTTTTAGTTATACTTTGGTGCTTCTCATAAGCTCATACTCAATTTCTTTGGTGGTATTAAAGTTTAGACATTTTAAATAGCATTTGAAAGAAGTCTTTCATTATAGAAATATCAGAACTTACAGAAGCAGAAATTTAACGTGGAGCAAAATCGATCTTTCTCCATTCCTAGATGAAACCAAAGGATTTTACACTAAACATGTGGCACCATACTATAAGAAGAGAGATGGATAACTGAGAGACAGTGTGGTGGTTTTGGC
>VZTU01023903.1:0-13738 GCA_013400835.1 Zapornia atra
ATTCTGTGATTCTATGAACAGTGCTGAACTCCCGTGTGCTGTGAACTGTTTTAATGAGAGGGGAGCTACAGCATTTTATGTGAAGCGGAGGTTTGGTTCTCTGGTTTAACTGTCTTTGTCAAGGCTGCATTCCCTATCACAAAACACATACATTGCATGACATAAAAGGAACAATTTACAACATATTAAACATGTTGAAAGAGCACTTTATAAAAGTTCCAGTAACTGGAATCAACTGGCGTGTTGTGTCCGTGTGTGGGCTTAGGGATGGAATAAAGGAAAATTCAGTAGAGGGTTAGGGAAAAGGCAAGAAAAACTAATTGGATGGGCAGCCCACAATGGTTGTGCTCTGCCAGATTAATGAGTCAATGTTTGCTGTGCTGTTAAGGCCCAGGAGACTGTTAGAAACTCAAAGGAAGCCATGAAGTATTGCGAGTGTGTCTTAGTGCGCAGAGCAACAGTGTTGCTCAATTTAGGAGTAAACCTCTGCTCTCTCAATAGGCTGCATGAGTTCCTGAATCACACTGATCCTCACTGATTGTCCTAGCGATGGGGCTGCACCTCCTCCAAAGCAGCTGCCTTAAGGCCACAGGGAGGAGATTTTGTCATTTAGGGCAGGTCCAAAAGGGGAACTATGTAGCATTTAAGCATGGCAGTCCGAAATTGTGAACCTGTAACCCCTCGCTGCAGCTGTTGCTCAGTCCTGAAGTTTCCTCAGCTGTTTGCACTGAATTTCTACAGGTGCCAAATGTGCTGCTTTGGGTATGTTTGGTACTTCTTTCCTTATATCCTTGGAGAGTCATGCTTAGAACACAGCAAGGCCTTAAAAGGCAGACATAGTCATCCCTTTTTTTAAAGGCCAGAGGGGGGTGCCTAAGTTGTATCTGGCCCTTATGTTCCCCGGAACTACAAACCCACCCTTCTAGGGGAAAGCACACAAATCTAAGCACTAGGGTGAGATGTTCTTCCCATGGCTTTCCACCACAGTTTTTCTACCTCACAAAACACAGTTACATTTGCACCAGGGTCTAGAATACAGTGCCACTTTTTAGTCTATCCACTGGGGCATTTATTTGTGCAGAAACACGTGAATTCTAAATCCAGCTTCAATCCTTGTTTATGTGTACTTCAGGTTAGTACATTATTGTACTAAAAAACATTATTGGGAGTTGTTTTATGTAATACTTTAAGGAATAAACTTGGTGTGGAAAAGTCAGAATGTACCCATGCAAGTGTTGATGGTTTGAGCATGGGTGGGAGGGCTGCTGTCAACATAGGAGGACCAAATACTACGCTGGACAGTCTAGAAAGGAATTGATGTAATAGGATTGGGGTGAAATTTAGGTCATGCACATGCATGCTAACAACAAGAATTTCTGATAGGTGATAAATAGAACTGATACTGGAGAAAAATCCAGATACACTGAACACTCATAGGGTAATTATGAAATGTTAGTATTTCTGGCAGAGACAGGGAAATACCTGCCCTTTCATGCATAATTCTGGCAAGGCTACATCTGAAAGAAATGATTATTAAAAATAAGACCTAGAGAGTCTGATTTCTACCTCTTAGGACATTATGGAGTTAATTGCCAGAAGAAAGATCTATTTCGGTCAAAGGCTTATTCATTAATTGTCTATTAATTCATGCATCTAGAAACAAGATTGATGTTCCTAGATACCAGCAGAATAAGGGTCATAGCCAGACAGATGAAGGAGTAGGATACCTAGTTGGTATGATCTGGAACTTGGCAAGTTTACTAAAGATAGTACCTGGCATGGCTGCCTGGAAAGACTGGACTTAATGGCCCAAGAGATCCTCTCATAATGACAGTTCCCCTCAGATCCAGTGTGCTTGTCGTTTCTGCTGAGGGATCACTAGCAAATGAGGAAAAAAATGACAGTTTCTTGTATAAAGCCATGGAGCGATTCCAGAACCCCCTGGCTGATTCGGCTGGAGGAGATGAACCTTTGGCAGGATCTCCATCACTGGGGAGTTCTTAATGATACACAGGGTGAAATCCTGGCCCCGCTGAAGTTGATGGAAGTTTTGCTTGTAATTTCTGTGAGGCCAGGATTTCACCCTGGAAAGGGAGTCAAAAGTACATGCATGCTTCCAGAGACAGAATGGCTGATTAAATACATCTGGTCCACTGCTCTTTTATCAATCATTGATAAAATAGTGACTTTTAAATACAAACTTTGGGTAAGCTTAACCGCAAAATTCAAACATGACCCCTGACAAGACTTGAAAGCAAAATTTGTCTGCTTTTTGTCTGAAAAAACCAGAAATCATGATAAAAAACCCCACATACCCCTACCCATCCACTTGAAACCCCTCTAGTATTGGATGTCCCACTGAAATGCATGATTAAAGCATAGATTAAAACAGTTTTCATATTTCTAGATGATACATAAAACTTTATTCTTTAAGAATGTTATACAAAAATATGTTCCCCCTCATTTAATTCCCGAGAAGTTAATCACCAGCTAGGAGTTCATCTGGATCTCTACACGGGCTGTGCTTTCACGGTACCACCCAGCGCTGCCACTTCAGACGCCGCAGAAGGGCTGGGGACAGGCAGCGAGCCCTCCATCCCCTCTCATTCGCATCACGTTGTGTTGAAATTGATGGGGTCGGACACCCCACATGGTCCTGTGCAGGAAGGCAGAGAGGGTTGGAAAATGCCCTCCCAGGCCCCACGTTTAACCTGACGCGCCCAGGGCGCATTGCAGAGCCTCACCACCGTGCGTGACCTGGGCAGACACGCATGTCCCACGCATCTCTGAAGCGGGCATGTGACCAGCACCGCCGGCCCGCAGAAGCAAAACCGCGGAGGGCTGGGCAAGCAGCCTGGCGTCCAAGGACAGCCTTCCTCCCGCCGCCCTCCCAGAGCAGAGCGGAACCTTCCCCGGTGCATGCCGCCCCGCCCGCCGCAGCTCCCGCCGCTGAATTTGCTCCGGTCCCTTAATTGTTTCGCTCTCACCAAGAACTTTGTTTACAGCCCCTTGTGCAGCGAGCTGCATCCCCCTCTTATGCTTGCTGCGGGCTGGTGTCCGTCGCAGTCCTGTCCGGCAGTCGGGAGGTAAGGCACGGCTCGGCACGACACAGCACACTAGTGCAGGGACTGGCACGGCTTAGCTCCGCACGGCACGGCACATTATAGCAGGGACTGGCACGGCTTAGCTCCGCATGGCTGGGCTCGGCTCGGCACGGCTCGGCGCAGCAGGGCTGGGCTCGGCGCCGCTGGACCCGCACGCCCGGCGCCCGCAGCTCAGCGCGGTGCCCGCAGGGCTCCGGCTCCCCGCGCCGGCGGGACGGGCTGGGGCTGCTCGAGCACTGCAGGGAGCCTCTCCGCTCCGGCCGGCCGGTCTGGCGCTGCTTCCTCCTGTGTGGCACCGGGCTTTTCCCAGGGGATGCCGTGCTACAATTGCAGCGGCGGGGTCCCCGCGGCCGGTGCGCTCCCTGCTTTGCCGGTTGTCCCTTGCCGTTACTGGCGCAGCAGAACTTGCGCGGAGCTCTCCTTGCCTGTCCGCGCCCCTGCTCTCTTGCCTAGGTGTTGGGGACAGGCGTGGCACGCAGTGCGTTGCCCGAGGGGTGCGTGGCGTTTAACAGGCGCGTTTGGAAGTTTTGCAGTTTGCAGATCACCAGGTTTGTTTGCGGGGAGGTTTGGCTGGCTCCCTTCCTACCCTCCAACTATGTCTCAAACACGAAAAAGGGGTGAGCCCGTGCATCTGGTGATTGCATTACCTACAAGCTTAGTGGTGGAAACTTCTCGGCATCCTGAGACTCGAGTAGCTGGCATGAGTGTAACGTGTGCTACCCCTGGAGTTCAGGGCCTGACCCTGAAGTCTTCTACATAAAAATAATTTAGTTCTGTATTTCCAGGAGCGTTCACGTTGGGAAGAGCTGTGGGATTGTGTTCAGGATTAGTGCAGTCTCTAATTAGTGCAGAACTCTGGCTCTGTTTGGTACAGAAGGACTCCATATGCTGTTTGCTGTAGTCACCTCAAAGCAAAGCCAAATGTGAAACATGGGCGTAATGGATTCTACATAAGCAAAAGAGGGTATCTGAAGTAATATGCAAGATATGGAGAATCAGTTCCAGAGCCTGAAGGAAGAAAATGTAAATGTATCCCACTGGTTCTGAGTAAAATGCAAAAAGGGGAAGGGATTGTAGTGGCTGAGAAATACCATCTCTTTGCACTTGCACAGAGATATTCAATATGTGGGAAGGCTCTTGAGGGAGCACCGCACTGAAATGATTCAGAGTTAAAATACTGGAAACCTAATGTATAGATTTCATGTTTCTGCTTCTCAGCTTTGTGGTGAGTGAGAGAAGAAGGGAAGAAACCCTGTCTGTAAAAAGTTGCTCTGATGGACAGGTTTTTTGTTAAAGACGTTAATTTTAAGAAGTTACCTAAATTGTATATGGTCAAAGGCTAATCCAAATAAATTACTGCCAGAGCAATTAATCTTTTTGAAAGATGATGCTGGCAGAGGGGCTTAAGGGGCACAATTGCACTAGGAAGAGCTTTTCAAACAAATATAACCATTCTTGTAATGTGAGTGGAAGTTGAGTGCAAGATAGTTCCAGAGGTCTGCTTTTGTTTTAATGTAATCTAGATTATTTCTCTAAAGTGGGGATTCTTTCTGCATTTCCCTCCAGACTTTTCAAATGTCAACCTCATTCCTAGGTAGTGTGCACAAGAGTATAGTCAAGGAGATAAGCAAGGAGAACTTCTATAACCATCTAAATATACTTTAGCTATGTGACGGGCTTATTCCAAGGATGTCTAGAGAAGAACAGCAGCAGTTTGTGCCTGTAAATGTTTGTGCGTTCTTCAAAAAGGGAAAAGGTGCTTAAAGCTCATCATTATATGAATTTACTCTCATGAACTTACTCTCATCCCCACTTAGGTCTCCTGCTTCCGTGTTAAAATGATCTTCCATAATCATGCACATATAGAAAGGGAACATTGAATAAGATTAGCAACATAAATCTCTACTGCTTTGTAAGTTTTACCCAGCTGCTTGGTGATTTCACAGCTGTTTCTGCGGTTGATACCGATTTCCATTGCTCTGCTTTCTGCATCTCTGTCTCCCTGCTCTGCTGCAGATTCTGCCTTGGCCCTATTAGAGTTATGAATCTTGTTTTAAAAAAATCCAATAATAGAAATACACAATAGTAGGTATCTTGGATTATGTTTATTACAGTAAGTTCTTGTACTCAAGTTAGTTTGCCTTTTTTTTTTTTCCCTGAAAGAAGCTTTCAAGATTGTATTACTTCAGTTTTCGTATAGCAGAATAGATTTAAAAGAGGTTTTTAGTGGGAAGCATGTTGTCACTGTCAGTTTACAGCTAGGAAAACCAAGGCACGAGGAGATGAAGTTATTTGCTCAAAGAAGTTTGAGACACAGAAGAGACAAAAAGCCAAGTATTCCAAGTTGTGATTCACATAGGTGGAGTGATAAAAATGAAGTTAAATGAGGTTTTTGAGGCCAGAAAATTATCTGCATTACCTTTTCCTGCCTGTCTCTTTTGGGGGAACTTGCTGAGGTTGTGATACCCATCATTGAGACGTCCCATCATCAAAGGAAAATGTTACATAGGGTCAGAAGTGGGTGGGTGCTGCCAATAAAAGAGACAGACACCACTAGGAGAGACCAAGGGAGAACATTTCCTGCTTCATTTGGGTTAGGAGCAGGAGTCAGTCAGCATACAGTGGGAGTGTTTCCATGCAGTGGTTTTGTTAAGAAGCTGATAAATATCCAACAATTTTTCTTGTAGGAAACTTCCATGCTAGAATATTGTCACCTCCAATTCATCATTCAGCAACATCTGACGCTTCAAAGCCTGGAGTGGCTCTTACTGCTGAATGACTGCCTTGAATTGACATGTGAGACATCTTAAGCAGTCTTCCTCTGCTTGATGAGCCAAGGGATTTGTTGCGATGAATTTCTCATGGACCTGGTAGGTGTGCATGGTGATGGATTTCATGTCTTTTCAGTAAATCTCAATTTATACTTATTAGTGGGTAAAAGATTCCTCTCCCCTTTATCCAGTGCTAGCCACAGATTGCCACAGAAACATTTCTTCCTGTGAGTCAAAGCAGCTCCTTAAGAAAGTACCTCTAGTATGATTAGTGAGAGGATGCTGGTATTGCTGGGTATCTTTGCCTAAATTTCTTACCCTGAAACTTGAACCAAGTCACCTGTTGGCATAAGTCAGAAGTGACTTTGCTTGCAATGAGGATCTAGTGCCCTATTTTCTAGGGGTAAATAACTTTACTCACATTCAAATAGGTTCCGTTGTTTATTTAACTTTACAGTATTTCAATAAAAGTTTATTTGTTCTATATGAATGTCTGTCTGCTTACAACCTATTACTGGCAAGAACTGGGCTCCTCAGAAGTCAGCAGGTATTTTGCCATTGACCTAATTTTGGTAATTTAGGAGATTTTTTTTTAAAATTCATGTTAGTTTTGGCTGTATAAATGTATCTTCTTTCTTCATAAATTTCTGTACAAGATTTAATTCTCATTGAGGATGCATCTGAAACAGGGGGACAAGGACTCTGGAGACAGGAGTAAATATATTTAAAATGAATATTCATGCTTTTCAGAGTAATTGTGTTTATGATGAGCCCAATCCAAAGCCTTTTTAAGTCATTGGGAAGTTTCCCTATTTCTGTGTCTGTTAGAGTAGTTGGACTTTTGAATAGTTATTACAATGTATGTAGAACTACAAGACCTTTTATATGAAGGTTAATTCTCCTCCCACAAAGTTAATATAAAATATTGAAGAAGTTGAATTTGGCTAATACTGAGATCAAAAAAAAGTTGGTATTTGGAGACCACATTCTCCCATTGTGCTGAACTTCTGTAATGTTTTATGGAAGAGGGATTCAGCAACGCGATGGCACCAGCGTGAGTCTCACTGCTGTGTGTGTCATTATGGGAAATGCAGAAGTTGGGCTCGGTTCCATGTGGGGACAGAGCAACCCTGTGGTTTTCCTGGGCTCTTTGAACTGCTATGAAAGGTACTAATCATGCATTAGAATTCAAAGGACAAAGCAGCAGAACCTAGGAGAACTTAGGATATCTAAGGTGTTGGGACAGATATATTTGCTTTTTCTGGTAAGCACTGATCAGAACCCCTGCCTGCCCTTGGAGATACCTCCAAGGAGGAGCTACCTTCACAGAAACACACAGAGTTGTGGAATGGTTGTAGCTGGAAGGAACCTCTGTAGGTCATCTGGTCCACCCTTGTCCTCCTCAAGCCAAGTCACCTGAAGAAGTCTTCCCTGACTTTCCAGATGGCTTTTGAATGTCTGCAAAGATAAAGACTCCAAACCTCCCTGCAGAACTTGTGTCAGCACTCACTGTAAAAAAGTGTTTCCTGATGTTCAGACAGAACCGTCTGGATTTGGGCCCATTGCCTCTTGTGTTGTCAGTGTGTGTGGTTGGTTGTGTTGTGCTCAGCAGTGTCATTAGAAAGGGAAAGGCTACTGTGTCTCCTAGCGGCTGAGCCTCTTGCAGGGCTGAGCCCTGAAAGTAGCTGTGTGCAGCAAGATACAGTATTGAGATGAGCACTCTTCCTTAGGGCAGAACAAAAGCTTTGTCAAACCTATTCTGAACTTTCCTTGTCTCATTAGGGTTCAAGGAAACTCAGCTAACAACTCTCTGACCAGACATGGAGTACAGCCTGTTTGTGTGTGCACTTAAAAGGAGTAAAATCTTCTTTCTCACAAAACACAGTCCGTTATGTGAGGTACTGATACACAAAACCAAGGGCTCTCCACAATGGAGGAATATATCTTAGCAACAAGGGTGGAGTGGTGGGAAAGGAAAAGGAGAATATAAGTATCTGGCAATTAACTTCCTAGTCACAGATGTGAAGGTGATAAAAGTGATAAAAGCATTGCTGCATTGCCAACGCTCTTCCTTGTTCTCTGAGCTGCTCATAAGAGCAAAAGCTACACAGCCTATACCAGAGAGTTGTAGAGGAGTCCTGTGAGCTACTCCCAGAAGGAAAACTCAGTGGTTCCCCAGTCTCTGTTGTGCGTGGTGATGTGCACCGAGCGCCCAGCCCAAGGCAGCACAGCCGTGGTGGCCTCAACACTGTCAGAGGTGCACTGCAGTCCCAGGGAGATGGAAGAGGTCTGGGATGGCAGCCTGTAGAGGTGGAGAGTCATGGTCTTATCTGATCAGGTGGCCTCCAGCTCTGGGAGCTGGGGCTCCAGGGAGCAGATAGCTGTTTTGCCCATAATGCAGGTGCAAACTGCATGCTGTCTGTAGGACTGATTGCATGTGTGCAATATAGAGACAGGAGGAGAGCAACCTACTGTATGATGAATGAATGTAGCTGTGAATCTCCCTCCCATGCAGGAACATGGATGTGGCTTCACAGGCTTAGAAGGCTCCGATTACTTTTGCATTAAGCCAATTTAACTGGCAAGCCAACAGTCTGGCATTGATGCTGCCATAACGGTAGGTTAGTGCAGGGAACTGTCTTCATCCCCCCTTCCCCCACATTCACACCTAATCATGACTGTTTGATATTTTTGCTAAATAACACTTGGCTTGAGAAGCGGTTTGCTGCTTAGTCCTGGTTTTTGCTGTGCCAGTTCTTGCCCAGGTTAATGTGAAGTGGGTTGGAGCAAATCCGAGTGGTGTGTGTGTATAGGTATATATAAAAAGAAACAGGGTGAAAAAGTGCGTGAGCAAGAGTAGAATTTTTAACCAAAACAACCTATAAACTCCACCTCCTTGTCAGAAGATGTAAGGAAGATTGAAATCTAAATTACATCCAGAAATACTGACTTCAGGATGTAACTTAAAGTGGGATTTGGCCCACAACACTTTGAGGTTGGTGTCTGCCTTGGTCTGTGACTGAATTCTTTCTAGCACTTATGCACATGCTGATGACTGCCATAACAACCGAGTCAGATCCACCACAATCAGTAGCATTACAATAAAGATTGTGCATAAACCCTTGCAGGGTCAGAGTGTTTGCTTGTTTGTGATCCCAAGTGGGATCCCGCTGTGTCACCCGTTTGTCATGTAACAGTAATGCTTCTTAGTTGAACTCATGCTCTTCTCTCCACAGTGCAATGTGTGTTCAGCAGAGCCTGCTCTAAGAACTAAGTCAAGACAATCAAGATGACAAACGAACCTATTAAAGAGATTCTGGGCGCTCCAAAGCATCCTGATTCTGTAACCACGGAGAAGAGTAATAACGACTGCGTGATAACCACCATCCCTCTCGTCAGTGAATGCCAGCTGACTGCAGCAACAGGGGGAGCAGAACTCTCCTGTTACCGCTGCACCATCCCCTTTGGTGTAGTTATCCTCATAGCTGGCATTGTGGTTACTGCTGTGGCATACAGCTTCAATTCCCATGGATCAATCATCTCGGTGTTCGGATTAGTCCTCTTGTCATCAGGACTTCTTCTGCTGGCTTCTAGTGCAGTGTGCTGGAAAATCAGGCAGCAAAACAAGAAAGCAAAGAGGCGGGAGAGCCAGACAGCGCTTGTGGCAAATCAACGCACCTTGTTTGGTTAAAGACAGCCAAGAGATGGCTGGACAGAAGACAGACCCTTTGTAAGTCAACTTGACTGTTTATCAGTAGGAGAGGTTGCAGGCTTTAATTTAACTTTGGAAATGAACTGAAATGAAAATGGAATGGATTAAGAAAGACTCTTAAAAAGTGCTCTTAATATTTTTCTTACTGCAGATTTGGTAGTGATTCTTTCCAAGACAGAGGAAAAGCTACTTTTCCTTCACAGAAAACAGTACTGTCATAGCTGCAGTCATCATAACATTGTTCTCCAACATGCTGATCATGTTGGAAAGGGAACTTGTGAGAACTGGGAAAATGATTTGAACTGACTTGAAATGCCAGAGATGTCCTTAAAATACACACTGTGACGTTTGACCAAGGGAGAAGACACAGCATTTGAAGTGACTTCACACTTATGACTAGATTGTCTGTGACTTAAATTGTAGCTCAAAAAACCCCCAACAGCCCCAAAACAAAACCAAAGCAATAACAAACAAACTGCAGGTTGCTCAATAAGCTGTTTGTTATACTTTATATAACTTCCTCCCCCCATATCTGTGGTACTTTCCCCTTTTTTTAAGCAAACTAATATTAATTTTGTTTTGCTATTGAATAGAAATAGGTTAAAATGTGTAATATTGTCTAACCTAAATAACGAGGTATGACTATAGCTTAAAACATGAAACATTTTTTGTAAATTAAAATGGTCAGGTTTAGCACTTTTGATTACTTTGCTATAAAATTAAAAAGTAAATTTCATTAAAATAATATGCAGTGCTGCTAGACCTTTAGAAAATCTTTCATTGCTATCAAGATAGTTTGTATCTGCAACTTTGACTGCTTTATGGTTCTATTTTTGTAGAAAACCACCTGTGACAATTACTGTCAACATATGTACTGCTGATCTCTTCCAAAATCCTCTACAGACTATGGATTTTATTTGATTCTTCTCTCAGCTTGATTAGCAACTCAGTTGTTGAAAAATCTTAACAGTCAGCACTGCAGACAGTTACCACCGTAATCACACAACTATTAGTAATTACTTGTGGAAGCAAAGTCATCTGTGCAGTGTGAATTTGCTGAGTGAGCTCTGGGATTAGGAATCTCTACAAAAAGCAGGTCTCAGGTGCCCTCCGCGTGTGTCTGAGATGTTTGACTCGCTAACTCTTGTGTTCCAGAGGTCTCCAACTTTTCTCAGGTAATGAGTAGCTGAGGGGCTGGTCCTGAACTGAAGCCAACCAGAACATTTCTTCATCTATGTCATGAACGATGAGTGGTGCTGAGCCAAGTCACAGACTTCCACCCCCGTGTGTATGAGAGAGTCAGAAGGCAGAGGGGCTGCGTGCAGCCTTTTTTTTCTTTTTATTCCCCCTCCATCCTTCTTTCTTTTTTCCTCCAGATGTGATTTTTGATTCCCACTAATACAGTGAGCTAGCATGCCTCCTTCTTGTCCTCCAGAGCCTGTAGGCACCCACAATGGCTGTGGCGATGCCAGTGCAGAGCACACCTGCCAAACAGGTGCTGCAGGGGCTGGCCTTTTGCAGGTCATCCTGGAGCCGTGTGCTTCTCCTGCTGAAATCACTCAGGCATTCTGGCTGAGGTGCCACCTTTTCCTCTGCCCTGCATGGTTTAAGCTTGTTACATCCATAACTTATCCCCGGATTTGCAAAGTGCACTTCATGTTTTAAATAGAGCAAGCTATATGGATGGGAGGGGATGTTTGGAGTCAGTATTTGCGTTGCCACACTCCGTGGTTACCAGACGCTATAATAAAATCACTTGCATCAGAGGAAAGCTGACAACACATTTTAGCACTTCCATAGCCCTACTTAATCACGGCAGGAAGCTTTCCTGCTGCTAGGAGAACATGTTGCGTCACCAGAACATCTGACACCGGTGTCTAATGTCAATCACTTTGCTTAAGGTCATTAAAAATATTAGGGTGTCCCCTTACGATGTACAGGTTTTGCATGAGTGACAATATGGGAAATGCATAGCATGATAAATAATGGAACAGGTGGACTAAAGTGGTGTCTTTCCTGTTTAAAATGAGAAAAGTGATTGACATTAGCAAAGCTGGATAAGCTAAATAGGGCTGTTCCTTTTTTTCCCCACCCGGGAACACAATAGTTTTTCTGACTCCTTCTTCCCCCTCCCCATTTCTTTTTCCTCAGTGGAATTTTGCAGGCTGCCGAGGAGAGAATTGCAGGGGCTGTAGAGATGCAGTGATTACTACATGCATATAGCAGCCCAGCCGTGGTTCCCAGGCTGAGCCCAGAGCACAAGCAGGCCTGGTGCCCTCTTCAGAAGACTTTCCCATCCGTGGGCCCTCCCTTCATTGCTGTGATATAGGAGAGCTTGCGTGTGGAAGAAAAGTAGAGGTGCAAGGTGAGGCTCTGCTCCAAGTCAAAGGGTCAAAGGAAAAGGCCAAACTCAGTGGAATGGAGGCAGTGGTGTTTTGAGAAAAGTGTTTTCAGGAAGGGTAAATAAGAGTGAGTAAGAGTCATTCTGCTACTACAAGAGGAGATTTCCTTTCCCTCCTGTCTTTTTTATATTTCCACTGCATATACAAGGACAGAGCAGACTGCCTGCACTACCCACTGTCTTACTAATTGTGGGGCATTAAGCAGCATATAAGCAGTGACAGTCAGTGTTGCAGTGACCCTAGGCATGATCCCCTAGCATAGCGAAGCCTCAGATACAACGTGGTGTCCCCTAATACCAGCCAGCTGACAGGTTGAGAGGCCTCTAGGCAATATGGGGCTGCCACAGCACACATTGCTGAGCTCAGCACCACACTGCACCAGCATCTTCATATCAAGTAGTGAGTGAAAGTCTGCGCAGGAATTCACTCTTGTTTGTCCTTTACTCAGAGGAGCAAAATAGTGGCCTTATGGGGAAGAATCTCATCACCTGGTCCTGGTGTCCTGCAGGAGCAAGTCAGAGTTTGTGAACAGTTTAGTCAGAGACCTCAGGCTGTTGAAGATGTTTTTACATGTTTCATCACTAAATTGCCACATGGCCTTAGAAACTGGCACAGACTTGGCCACTGTGATTTATGTGCGTTGATTTTGGAACAATCTGAAGTAGTAGTGGCATCTTTTCTGAATGACCAATGATATCCAACACAAGGCTCAGTCTGTGGTTTTTCTTCCTGCAAAACTACATATTACAGACATTTTCATTACTATCCTCTCCCCCTGCATCCCTCGTCCTGGTTTCAACACAGGAAGGGTAGATTTTTTTTTTAGCCCTTGAAAAACAATCATTCTAGGAGAGACACTATGTCAGTATAGTGTGGCAGGTTTAGCACCTTCATTTTCCCTGAAACTGGTGATACTGTTGGATTTGAAATGTTTTTTACAAAGGTACTTTTACAATGCTTTAACAAGGGTCAACCCCCTCAAACTGGTCAGCTACAAACAGCAAAAGTTCTGCTTTCAGCTCTTGAACCTCATCTGGATTGATTTGGGGTTTCACGTCTGGCTTCATGCAGTTCATCAAGTCTTTGATACAAAGCCATTTGGAACTCCCTAAGCGCTGTTTTGCATTTCTCATGGGAACCTGAGAGGCAGAAGTCAGCCCAAAGGATGCAGCCCTGTGGAGATCACAATGACTTTCCAGTTCAGAAACACCTTCCTTTCTGGTGTGAAAAGGCTTTGCCTGCAACAAATGGTATTTCGGTTCTGGGAGAGGTTGGGTGGGAGCTGATGCAAATTTTATTGTCACAGTTGCTTGTCTCTCCCTTCCTGAAAGCTCTGGCAGCATTGCACCAGCAAAACTGCCCTCACAAGGATAGAAAATTATCTAATAGGGGAATTGCGCTGGTGCACTGGGCAAATGTTCGGGGATCTTAAATAATAATTTCGAAACCTAAGCACAGGAAATTGTGTCTGTAACTACACCCTGTATTGCTATTGTACACAAAGCCAGTTATAGCCTGGGATAGTATTTTAAAATAATAATCAGTTTGGTATGACAATGCTTAGTATTTGTTCAAGTCAAAACGCCCAATTTACGATTCCCCAGTCACTCAACATGTCAGGTTTTGTACGTGACCATGGTTCTAATACCATAATTTGCCATGTGGAAAGGAAAGGAAAGGAAAGGAAAGGAAAGGAAAGGAAAGGAAAGGAAAGGAAAGGAAAGGAAAGGAAAGGAAAGGAAAGGAAAG